>CANUEY010294943.1:0-32644 GCA_948099555.1 Croton setiger | reverse complement strand
TTTTGATGAAAATGCATAAAATGCATGAAATGACGTCGATTTGACGTAGGGTTTGGTTTGGGGTGTCACAGTCGTTTTGGTTTGGCCTCCAGCCCCTGTCTCCCGCAGCCTCCTACCTAGAAAAATCAGTCTCTCAAGCCTACTTCCCGATGACCGTACGTCCTCTTTCGGTGGATTTCCGACAAGCTACGACCACCATTCTCTTCCTTTACACAACCTCTAACTAACCATCGGAGCCAAATTCTCAGAAACCCTCTAGATCAAAAGATACAAGTCCCCAAAGTTGGCTCCTCAACACTGTTTTCCTAGAACCCAGATTTTGCCTACTTCTCAACCCAACTTTTAGCCACTTTTCCGGCTACCGACGGTGGTTTTCTGGCAAACTAAAATGACCAATCTCTACACAAACATACCCTCTATCAACCCATATAGCCCAAAATCACACAAGGTTCACCAATTGAAAAGTTATAACCCTCCAAAGTAGCAACCTCAAAACTACCTATAAACCTAGATTTTAACCCATAATTTTGTTTCCTCTTTTCCAACGATTTCCAGCCCTTTTCTTTCCAATCTAACACTTCAATTCACTTCATAAACATCCTAGGAACATGTTAAAACAGTTGGATGGAAAGATTTACCATGTTTTCCCTATTTTCTCTCTTCTTTTCTTCCTTTCTCTTCCTTTTTCTCTCTTTCTTCTTCTTCCCTCTTTCCCAACGTTTTTCTCTCTATTTTTCCCATTGAACCAACCTCAATTCTTACCTCTCTATCACCTACTACAAGTCCCAACAATGCCCAGCAGCTGTTTGTAACTTTATGTCCACATAACTATCCAATTTTTCTTTTAAACATACTTAAACATTAAGTATCCTTCCTAATCCTTTCATTTTCATTCTTTCTTCACTAAATCGCTTCTAATACAACCAGCACCTACTTAAAACTTGTTTTTAGTGTCAAAATATTACGTATAACATGTGTTTGAAGTTTCGTAAAAATCAGAATCCGAAAACTGGTCATGGTTCGCTCGGTGCCCTAAACCGAGTCTGGAACCTCAACGGTTTTCGCAGAACCAAAACCATACGACGTCGTCGTAAAATCTTGGTCCCAAAACTCTTTAAAACATGTTAATAAACATATATCAAAATATCAAATTCATTTGATTCATATTTTACGTGATTTTGGCCTTTTCCGATTGCGCGTGTCAAAAAACCCTAATTAGCTCCGTTTGTGTCTTTCAACGGCAAACAAACCTATAACATAGCTTATAATTCTTATTCAAATCATATATTATTATATCCAAATCATATAATTCATATTCAACTTAATTATCAAATCAAATCATAATGCATTTTAATGAAAATGCACATAATGTATGAAAATGACGTCGGAACGACATAAGGTTAGATTTGGGGTGTCACAAGCGAGGTGTTCACTATTATTTTGATCTTGGTTGGTTCAAGTAATTTAGAATGGAAGTTAAGTCAAGTCATAAATGACTGTCCAACTTAGCTGATTGTTCTTGTTTTGGTACTCGGTACTTGATTTATGGATTGTTAAAAATGCTAATGTCTGTCTGTAGGCATGAGAGGTTATATGGTTTCATGTAATATAGTTAATTTCCGTATCAATGGGATCTTACTACTTCCTATTTATTTTTCCATGTTAAGCTTACATGAAGTCAATTTCCGAATCAATGGGATCTTACTACCTATTTATTTTTCCATGTTAAGCTTAGTGCAGCATAGAAACATTTTGTAGCAGCTCAATGATTGTTTATATTAATGAAAATGAACTTTAGGGATGATTTTGTTTGATGGAAATTTCCCAGTTAATTAATTCATGAGATTAAATAACTTGGAATTTTTCTGAAATAATTTTTACTTTATTTTTTGCTTCAAATCAATTTTACCCCTTTCTTTGAGACTCCTCTCTCATCGTTTCTTTCATTTTCCTTCAAGCCAAACACCCAGAAGGTTATTATATATTGTTGCAATTTGGTTATAATTTGAAATTGGAGATTGGTTAAATTAATTGCAGGAAACTGAGTTTCGATTTTTAGAATTGGAATTGATTTAAGCAGTGGTGGGGTTGATAGCTTGCATGAGTAATCTTGCTAATCTTTAGGGCAACCCATTGGCTCCAGTAATTGCAAAGATGATGAGCAAATTTGCAAGCCTAAGTGAAAGGCCGTAGAGATGATTCCAACATGTCTTTGTTTCCTAATGTTGCAACTTCTATACATTTTAAATTTTCTTCAATTTCTGAGTTGTTTGACATGTACAGTGTTTGGTTTTAAATTAATTTTGTGTTGGTAGTTTCTGATCTGTAGATTAGCTTACTTATTTCACAAAATGGAATTGTTTTTATATGAATTTCGATTCGTTGTGGTGGAAAAGAACATGTAAAAGAAATGTCAAGGAAAGAAAAAAAAAGAAAGGAAAGTAGAAATTATTATTATTATTAAAAGTTAAACTAAATGTAAACATAAAAAAATTAAAAAGTAATTAATAGTATATTAATGTAAAATTTAAAAGTATAAATGATATTATCTTTATATCGGACATAAAATTTAGACAGAATGATCAAATAGTAAATAACGTGAAATTAAAAGACATATTAATAAATTTTTCAAAATAAAAATAATTAATTACAAATTTAAAAAATTTTAGGTACCTGAAAAGTAATTATTTCTAAAATTTAAAAGTGAAACTTGGAAATTTAAACTTTACTTACGGGAGCTACAATCTGTTATCGATTTAACAATTATAGTCAAAATCCAAAAGCCCACTCAAATAAATCTTTAACTCTGTTTCTTCTCGCACGCCATTTTCTTACCTTTTTCATTGATAAAACATAAAATCAAGAAAAATCCTCTCTATGGTTTCGGGGTTTAATATTTGCATCGTAATTTTCTTTAATATAATAAAAACTCAGATAAGATGCAGTGACGCTAGGCGCCATGGCCGCTAGAGATCAGAAGAAGAAACTCACTCTCTTTCCTTTAGTTTCTCTTCTCTGTTTTGCTTCCATCTTCTTCGTCCTTTCTCTTTCAAGAAAACCTTCACTCTCTGGCCATACATTTCAACTTAAACCTAATTTCGTGACCAATCCTACTTCATCACACGAATCCTGCGACTTGACACAAGGATCCTGGATCTACGACCCTAATCGGAGCTCCGAAAGGTACGACAGTTCTTGCAAGGAGATATTTAAAGGATGGAATTGCATAGCTAACAACAAATCCAATGCTAGAGAAATAATCAAGTGGCGTTGGCAGCCTAATGGCTGTGATCTTCCGCCTTTCGATCCCGTCAGGTTCTTGGAGACTTACAGAGATACTACAATTGGTAATTTGTTCTTTCTCTAGTAGTTGATTTGATAATCAAACTAGTGTTTGTGTTGTTGTATAATGTGAAATGCAATGGGTTTCTGTTTGTTGACTGAGAAATGGTGGGAAAAATTTGAGCTACTTGATTGTGAATAATGATTTTATTTTTGTTCGTTGCAGTATTAAGCATGTTTATAAGTAATCATGGTGTTAATTACTGCATTAGTGACTGAAAAATGCAAATGATACATTTGTGGACCTTATGAATGCTTTACAGTGCAGGATTTGTTGGTGATTCCTTGAACAGGAATATGTTTGTTTCTCTTTTCTGCACATTGAAAAGTGTGTCAAGTGAAGTGAAAAAGTGGCGTCCTGCTGGGGCTGATCGGGGGTTTACGTTTACTAACTATAATCTGACAATTGCCTACCACCGAACAAATCTTCTGGCACGTTATGGTAGGTAAGGTGTATACTGCATTGTTATTGTGCATGTTCTTATGTTTCCAATCTTTAAATGGTGGTTGCCTAAAATCTAGCATCCTTGTTCTGTTTCATTTGTTCATTCAAGTGCTGACATTTTCCTCATCTAATAACTCCTGAAGATAATCATATTATTGAGAAAAGGGCTTATGTTCACAAATTAGGATTAATATCATATGGAAACTTTAGGGGTTTGTAATAGGTGAGGTTTTGTTCTTTATAGTAAAAAGCAGCTGCTTCGCATGAAATATGAATTATGAAGGACATCCATGAATGAAAACAATGTAAGTATAGGGGTGTCAGGCATCACAAATTGTTGCAGATATGGGATTTCCTATAGTTGATGCTGCATGCCTATATACATTCTTGGTTGTTTTGTGATCTGATTCCTACCAAACAACTTTTTTTATTTTATTTGGATTTTTATTCATATAACAAATGCTCTAAATAGCAGCATATCTGTTATACAAAGTACAGCATTTATCATTATGAAGATGCATCATAAGGCCAGCAGATAGATCTTCTGTGTAAAATACGCTGTGCTGTTATGTTTCTGATTTGGTTTACTTCTATTTTGAAGATTTCATATTCTATCTAAACTTTTTGAATTGACTTAATGCAGATGGTCAGCTAATGGTAATGGTGGTGAGTTGGAATCTCTTGGATATAAAGAAGGTTATAGAGTTGATGTGGACATTCCAGAAGGCACATGGGCAGATGCTCCCAACTTTCATGATATTCTAATCTTCAACACTGGACATTGGTAATTTAATTTACTCATTTTTTCCCTTCTCTCTCTTAAACAATATGGACTCATTCAGACAACGTAAATGAAATTGTCCAATTAGTCAACTGTATTCTTTACTCAATGATTGTTGATATTTCTTTTAATACTTGGATCCCCTTGTTACTTATATCGGTTACAGATGCTCTTTTCTTCAATGCTTACGACAGCTTTTTGCTTCTTATTTTTAGGTGGTGGGCTCCTTCAAAATTTGACCCTGTAAAGTCACCCATGCTTTTCTTTGAGAAGGGCCAGCCTATCATCCCTCCTATATCTCCTGATGTTGGACTGGACAGGGTTTTGAAAAGCATGGTATTTAGTTCACAAACTTTCAGATTTATTGTTTGCACATGCTCATAATGAGTGTAGCAATATGTTTTATCTTGCATTTTAATTATTTGCTTCCTCTATCCGTGTAGTGTTCATTGGAGTCCTATAAACAGAAAAATTATTTGTAGAATTTATGTTAGCCCCTTTTCTCAGAAATGCCTAACTTTAGGAATCTACTTTTCCCTATTGATCTGATGGTACTGGATACTTTGAAAATAACAATATTTGATGTCCATCAAATGAACAATGAAATCGCAACTGAAATTTAGTGGAACTAGTAATTTATTGTATGTTTTTAAATGATATGTTCATTGATATTTGATAATTAAATGTAAATTGCATGTTTTTAATGTGATTTAAATTCTTTAATACCTTAGTGTATGTATAATCAAATTCATTGGTAATTGTCTGACAATACAAATAGGCTGCTCAATTTACATCTCTCTTTGCTTCTGCTTCATGCAATGTAATTCTTTTTCTAAGTTGATTTTCCTTCATTCTAGATACTGTTCGTTGAGAAAAGAATGCGTCCAGGTGGGATCAAGTTCTTCCGTACACAGTCACCAAGACATTTTGAAGGTGGGGACTGGGACCAGGGTGGTTCCTGTCCACGAGTACAACCTTTGTCATCTAAGCAGGTGAATAACATTTTAGAGTTACAAATTTGAACATGATAATATGTTTTAACATCTAGTTTGCTTCCAAATTTGGTGTAGTATGCAGTTCTTTTATTAGGAATCCATTGTTTTCTTTTTATTTTGAAAGAAAATTCGAATAATTTTGATTTTATTGTAGTTGAATAACTTAAATTTATTTTGTATTAATTTTGTGTGATTCTTAATATTACTAATGCATCCTATTGAATGAATTGCTATTTTAGAATCATATTCATTCAATTTCATGTACAAGGCAAACCAAATGTGCCCTTGAATGCATTCTTGAGTATCCTGCATACGTACTTGTGTTTTGTTTCAATTTCTGCTGAGGTTAAACTTGCTTCATTTCTCTTACAGGTTGAAGAACTCTTTTCACTGGAGAATAATGGAACAAACATGGAATCGCGCCTGGTCAATCAGCATCTATTCAAAGCTCTGGACGGATCTAGTTTTCACATATTGGACATAACCCACATGAGCGAGTTCCGGGGAGATGCCCATCCATCCATAGCAGGTGGGAAGAGACACGATGATTGCATGCATTGGTGCTTGCCGGGATTAACAGATACTTGGAATGACTTGCTCATAATGTATCTACACAGAGTTAAGGTCAGAAACTGACCATTACTAATATGTTTATTTATTTTTGCATCATTGAGTGATTTTGGTCCTTTGATATGAGTTTTCTTGTTAATGATATAGCCTTTTCTAATTATATTCTGAAAGCTGTAACCTAATGCTATACATGTTTACCCTCCAATATATAAATTACGGTCCCAGAATTAAAAACAGAGTTTGGCATAAAATTTATTTTTAAACGGTAGTATATAATACTTGCCTAAAAATATTATTATGGAATATATATAATCATCATTGATATGAGAAATTTAATATCAATTGCAAATATCTCTATATTGGGTCTGATACTATGCTGATCAAAGCGCAATCAGTTAGTAATTTAATGTACGATTATTGGAACCATGAATTCCCAATAAAGTCAAATTGGCCAAACTAAGCGCCGGAAGAAAGTAGACGTTAATAACCGTTGGAAACTAGCTGTTGCATCTCATTCTCTATTAAAGGCTTCAAATATCACTACCAGAAAAAATCCATTTCCTACTATCGAAAAACGTATCTTATTCCCTCTACTAAGAAGCTTAAATCTCATTACTTACTGTGGTTGATGATCCTAATCAGTCCAATAATATTTCTGATGAACCCATTGACTGGATTGAAGAATTTTTGCTTGATGATTTTGAGGAGCGCCATCTTGAACTTGTTCTAAAGGCTTATGCTGCAAGTTCTTCCTCTAGATTTCGTAGGACAATAGATAGGGATCATGAAGGGGGTCATGAACGCTAGAAAAGGGACTACTTCGCTCTATTCTGAGGAGACTTTTCGGCATAGATTTTGGATGAGATGGCATGTTTTCCTTCGCATTGTTGAGGCTCTCTCTAATTTTGATTCATATTTTCAACCACGGGTCGATGCGAAAGGGAAAAAAGGTATTCTCCGTTACAAAAGTGCACAGCTGCTATTCATATGTTGGCCTACGGGGGAGTCAGTGGATGAGGTTGATGATTATGTGCAAATGGTGGAGAGCACTGCAAATCAATGCTTAGAGAAGTTAAAATCTTCATGAGGTAAATTACATTGTGAATGACAATAATTATAACATGGGTTATTATTTGACAAATGATATATATCTGGAATGGCCAAAATTTATGAAAATAATTTCTCAACCGCAACGCAAAATATTAAAAAGATGGACGAAAGGATGTGGAGCGAGCATTTCAACTGTTGCATACTCACTTCACAATATTACGCGGTCCTACACGATTTTGGCAAAAGGAGGAACTTGCAAAAATAATGAAAACTTGCATCATATTGCATAATATGATAATTGAGGATGAAAGAGACATGTAATATGAAGTTTGATAAGCTTTCCTCATACGATGATGCGGCCAATGGCTTACCACAACCAGAGTTGAGTGAAGAAATTCTTGCTCCATCCAAAGTAATATACAAGATAGTGATATACAAAAGCATCAACAACGACAATTGCAAATGGATTTAGCTGAACATACCACAATAATCAATGCTCATATTAATGTAAATGCACATAATGCAGTTCACCAATCGCTTGGAACAAAACAAAGGCAGCCTATGCTCCGAAATATGCAAATTCAAGAATCGATAAATGCGAATTCGTGAACTCTTATGGGGAAAACATCGCAAAAGGTTATGAAATGTGAATTCGTGCACTCTTATGGGGAAAACATCGCAAAAGGTTATGGAATGCGAATCGTGCACTCTCATGGGGAAAACATCGCAAAAGGTTATGAAATACGAATTCATGCACTCTTATGGGAAAACATCGCAAAAGGTTATGGAAATCTAAACGGTGTGGATGCAGTAAATACGTTGGCGAGAGAAGCCTAATTATGATCATGAATGGAATTCATGTGTGCGGCAGGGCCAAATGCAAGAGTGGTGAAATTAATATACAAATAAAATATATCAAGTTTTGTTCGATGATAACTATTTTAAATAATTTTTTTTTTATTTTTTCTCTGAGGTATTTAATATATGACCAACTAATACATTCAAATTTGGTTAGGGTTGTTCGAGTTATGTGGAATATGATTAGTATACCAAAGGTATATAATAATGTGTAAAAGGATTTTAGTTAATTAATAACCAATTACATAATTATGCTCCATCTCTTTTACTCTATTTTCTTAGTGGTCTCCTAACCTATGTAAGTGACCTACTAAACATTTATCATTTCATTTCCTGACCGGTTGGACACCTTGATCGGTCGGCTTCTGGTACATGAAGTGCACAAGCTAACCAAGGATGAAACTAAAATTTTAATTTGTCTTCCTCCTCTAGATAGGGATCAAAGTGTAAATTTTTTACTCAAATATCCATCTCCAATTTTAGCTCCAAACAAGCTATTGAGTATACCAAATCAAAACTCTTATCATATGGTTTCAATTTAGACGAGCAGTTTGGCCTATGTTTGTGCCATAAATTGAATTTTTCATTCAATTCAATTTTAATTGGGTTTAATTTAAGTGATAGTTTCAATTGTAATTGGATTGGGTAATTATTGTTTTGGGTATGAGTCTTTAGATAATGGGCCTTTGGAGTGGTTAAAGTCAAATGCCTGGAAGACTTTGGAATGACTTCCATAGGTAATTGGTTGGAAAAGCACATGAACGAAGTAAAAACAAAACATGAAACGTGTTCTGAAAGTGCTTTGGTGGAAAGCTCTGGTGGAAAGCTCTAGAGGAAAAATTGAAGTAACTACCAAGTGCTTTGGCGGAAAAGTTTCATAATTGTCTTCAATTTCTGTATAAATAGCTAGTTTTGTATATTATAAACAATATCCAACACAATCAATCAACAACAACTCAAATTCAAATCAAATCAGGTTTAAATTCAAATACAATTATAAACTTCATCAAGTCTTTTGTTTCTGTTTATCTTAAGTTCAATCTTAAGAACATTTTTTCTAGATCTCAAGCATCCAAAGGTGTATCTCTAGATTAATTTGCAATCACTTGCTTCAGTCGACTTTTCATTCATGGCATAAGTTTTTGCATTATCGTTCCTTTCTGATTGATTTAATCTTGGAAAGATAAATTTAAATGTGCTTCTGGTCGATCTAATCTTGAAAAGACAAAACTCAATCATTCTTCGATTGATTTAATCTTGGAAAATAAAAACCAAACCATTGAGTTATGTTTTAAACATAATTCAATACAAATCCAAACATTGAATTTTCTTAGGAATGTTTTGAGGAAGTGTTTACCATGAAACTAACCCACAATCCAAAAAGTCAGATTTGGACGCATACTATGGTTGGTGTACCCACATACTTGGCACGCTCTTTGCGCATATTCAAGTTATTAACCAGCCAAAGATTTGAACATCCTAAAAAAGATTTGAACCTCCTAAAAGTGAGTTCAAACAATCTTTTTGACACGTTTGCTTAAAAGGTAGTTGAAGTTGGTTAAACTCCAAAAAAGAGGCCAACAGCCGAAAAATTAAAAATACCATTTGGAAGATTTTATTCTTGGTCATCGGAAATAGCAACAAAACCGATCATATCTTATGCCAAAAGATGGATCTTGATGAGAGGATTATCCTCAATTTCACTTTCAGCCACTGGAGCGGCCTAAAATGGTGTTGGAAAATTTACCAAGATCTTGAGTCTGAATTTTCTTTTTTATTTTTCGGCTAAATCAGGGGCTGTCTGTCCAAATTGAATTCATATTCTGACTTTGTGAATCAATAATTTCGATTTGGTATACTTATTTGCTTGTTTTGGTACCGAAAATTAGAGATGGATATTTGAGTGAGAAATTATACTTTTGATCATTCTCCAAAGAAAAAAGATAAAAAAAATTGCATTTTGATTCTTGGCCACGCACCCATAGCCTGTCAATCAATGTGTCAATTAATGTGTCAATATCTTATAAAATAATATCTAATGTGTAAATAATATCTAATATGTTATAAAATGATACGTGTTTTTTAGCATACAAAATTAATTTTTCAATATTATAGGGTGATATAATTGATTTGGTATATCAGCATAGACCATCTAAACTGATGATTTTTTTCTTTTTTAAAATAGAATGCACATCAACAAGAGGTCTACTGTTTATCATTATTGTTTATAATATAGAGTCCAATTTTAAAAAATATGATTAATTTTATTTAATTTCAAGATCTAGTGCAAACGCTTCAATCAATTAGAAATTAAAAACAAAATTCTATAAAAAAGAAAGAAAGATGGAATCACACAAAAAAGTGCGACTTACAGCAAAAGTAGGTAAATAGTTTTGGTTTTTAAAATAATTATTTCCCATCCACAAATTCTTTATCAATCATAACCATCACTCCGCAGAAGTAGAATCTATTTTTAAGTAGAGCCATCCAATCGAATGAATAAAGTTCCCTACACTTCATTATAAATACAAAGGACTACTTACCACATTTTTGCAACTTGAACCTCATTTTCTTGCCCATTTATATCCACTATAAAATTGCAAGAAAATGGGGTTCAACAAGTTCGCATTAGCAGCCTTGATCTTGACTGTGTCAACCCTAGCTCCTCTCTCACTGGCCCACAACTCTCCGACAGACTATCTCAATGCGCATAACGCATTCCGATCAGAGATGGGGATTCCTCCACTTTGTTGGAACACAACATTGGAAAGATACGCGCAAGAATATACAGAGTCTTTAATTTCAATTTGCGACTTGGTACATTCAAGTGATAGTCCGTATGGAGAGAACCTAGCAATGGGTTATGGCGAATTTAGCGGCCTAGATGCCGTAAAAATGTGGGGAAGCGAAAAAGAAAATTATGACTATGATTCCAATAGTTGTATTCGGGATATGTGTGGACATTACACTCAAATTATTTGGAAAAATACCAACCAAGTTGGTTGTGGAAGTGCTAAGTGTGGTGACGGAGCTGTTATTATTAGTTGCAACTATTGGCCTCCAGGAAACTATGTCGGTGAGAGACCTTATTGATTTTTTATTGTTTAAAGACCTGTCAAGGGAAAGGGGCTCATTAATTATGTGTGTTAGTTTCATTAATTGATGCCAATTATGATTAACAATGTATAGATTATGAGGCAAAAATATATTTGTACTCATAAGAGGATTGATGTTGCAACACATTAATTAATAAAGCTGCGAACTTGTTTCAATTATTAAAACATATGTCCTTTCTCATACTCCCCACTCTTTCTTTTTCCCCCTCCTCTCCAAAATCTTCCATCTCCTTATTAGTTTTTTTTGGTGGTCACTAATAATGAGTTTTTAATTAAATTTCACATTAATAAATTTTATAATTAAATTTCACTAAAATGCATTTTAATTTTAAATATTGACAATAGGTTTTTTTTTTTTTTTTTTTGATAAATCTGAGTATATGAGAAAATATACTAATTTTTTTAGGAGAATAAATTCTTCTAATTTGGTTTATATTATATTGAAGAATTTTCATCTACTATTAACCTTGTCCAAGAAATTTTATATTCATAAAAATAACTAAAAATTTCAATGATCAAATTATATTTTTATAGTAGAAAGTTTGTACATTTGTATTATTTATGTAATGTATAAAGTTAACCATCTATATGATAATCGAGTAAAAATAATTAATTACTAAATTTTTATTGTAAATTAAAATAAAATGAATCATTAATAAACTAATTTAAACTGATTAAAAAATAAGTTGTTAAAATAAAATTTGACACACAGAAAAATTAATTAAAATTTACATATAAATAATTTGGATATTTTGAAGAAAACAATATTGTTTTGCAAAATATATGCATGCCTTAGTTAAAAAAATACTAATAAAAGCTGAGTTGAAGTGTTATAGTGGGTCAGCAAGCCTAATACAATAATCATAGTGCCATCTAATCGAATGCCTACTTATTTTTTTAATAAAGTAGTTAAAAAGAATTTACGATAATAGTTATAATATTTTATTCCAAGAAAAATCAAGAACACACATCAATCATTCGCCAACAATAATTACCATCACTCCACAAAAGTAGGATCTAAATTTAGTAAGATCATCTAATTGAAAGAATAAAATTCCTTACAATTCCTTATAAATACCTAAGAGTAACCTCATTTTTGCAGGCTCCGACCTCATTTTCTTGCCCCGTTATATCCACACTCTTGATATAAATAGCAAGAAAATGGGGACTAACAAGTTCCTAGCTCCAATAGCAGCCCTAATACTGACGGTATTAACCCTAGCTCCTCTCGCTTTCGCCCACAACTCTCCGAGGGACTACCTCAATGCGCATAATGAATTCCGAGCAGAATTAGGGATTGCTCCGCTTACCTGGAATAGGACATTGGCAAGATATGCGCGACGATACACAAATTCCTTAATTTCTATCTGTGACTTGGTGCATTCAACCGGTTCTTATGGAGAGAACTTAGCACTTGGTTGGGGGGAATTTAGCGGCGTGGATGCCGTGAAAATGTGGGGAGACGAAAAGGAAAATTATGACTATGATTCTAATACTTGTATTGGCGATATGTGTGGACATTATACTCAGGTTTTTTGGAAAAATACCCAGCAAGTTGGGTGTGGAACTGCTAGGTGTGGTGAGGGAGCCGTTATTATTAGTTGCAACTATGATCCTCCAGGAAATTATGTTGGTGAGAAACCTTATTGATTTCCTTTTGGTTAGATAAGCTCATTAATTAGCTTAATTAGTTTGATTAATTGATACTAATTTAACAATATCAATGCTCATTAAGCAATGTAGAGCTTATCAATGCCAATATATAAATATTTGTACTCATGTGTAAGAGGATTCATGAGCAATACATTAATAAAATTGCGAACTTGTTTTAATTATCTAGTCAAAGAAGCTTACAAATCAACATCTCAGGTAATATTTTGAGAAAGTGTAGAATTGTGCGTGTATCATAATTTTTATTAACCTTCGTTGGTAAATACAAGTATATACATGATCTTATACTTCAATTTCAAATTTATTTTAGTTAGTACATATGGTTTTTAGCAATTTGTTCATAAATAACTAAGAAATTGGATTAAGTTGACTTAATTTGTTCAAGTCGATTGGACAAAAATGTCACAAATCGAATCAATGTAATATGACATATAAGTTTTTGGGCAAAATTATAAATTATTATATGTAAAGTAGATAAAGAAAAGTATAAAACAAAATAGCATAATAAATTATTTGTATAATCTATTATTAATAGAATAGAAGACTGGTTGATACATATAGAAGTAAATTGCAAAGGTTACATTCCCTTTTACATATACATAAAACTACAATTAAGTGGTTCATTCTAAGTCCCAAAATTGATGCTTAATTGAGACATGCAAAAGGAATTTTCATCCCTTTTGTTTAATTTTATTCTTTATATCATACTCTTGAGGATTTAAATAACTTAATATAGTTGCCAGGAGATGCATAGTAACTGCATGTAATGGAAGTTTCTCCACTGTTGCACCTCACCTTAGTACATTCTATGCGGACGGAGTTGTGCCATACCCCCCAGACCTCTCCAGCAGCACAAATATGAGAAATATAATTATAGAATCAATCCACATTTTTACAGCCTGAAAGCTCAGCACTGCTCCATGCCGATATCGACACAGATAATTTTATAAATGTCACTTATTCCTGGCTCATATTGTCCATTCGAATCAACAATATTTACACAAATTTTCCCGACATATCCATATTACTCGCAATAAATAATAACACATATATTAGATATTCAAATATTCAATCAACATAGAAAATCAATTTCATTTCTCTTAGCATACAAAAAGTTGTCAAGAAATAAACTCCAAGGAATCATATATAAAAATGTACAAAATATAATCTGACCATCTAATAAATAAAACATCATAATTAGTAAACTATACCCGTAAAATTTACCTCAATTTTCACTATAAAAATTCACTCGCTCAACAAATACTATAAATTAACAACATATTAATTAACCCGACATAAATAAAATATACTCTACTATGCATGTTTTGAAAATTCATTTTAGAAGTTCAATTAAACCCAATTTCACATTAATACTCACTTGAAAGTAAATTTAGAAAATTTAAAGTTCAAACCTTTTAAAAAAATTGTTTTTATTAAGAAATAAAAATGAAAAAACGTCCATTTGATTTTTTTTTTTTTAAGGAAATCCAATTCAAATTTCCTCTTAAATAAAGAAAATAAATTTGATATATATCCTTTTCGTTTTCCGTTTGGCGACTAGGTTTATCCTTCACCTATATTACCTCACGTAACCGTCAATTGAAAGAAAATTGGTAAATTTAATTTTTTCGCTAACTTATCTTTTGAACTTATACAAATTAAGCGTAATTACCATCTTGTCTGTGTGCACTTTTCTAAAAATAAAATAAAAAATTGTCTATATGCAAAATTCTTTTTTTTAAAAAAAGAGAAAATTGGGGTGGGACACTTGATTTGTTGTCCAAGTCAAAAAATGCAATTGCTATTGCTTTTACGTTTTGCCTTGTTGTATATGTACAAATGGTTTGTAATTTTAAAACTCCGACAACAATAGTTAATTATAATTTCTACTTTTATATTATTTTACCAATTAAATTTAAAAATTTTTATTTTTAGAATGTAAACCATATTGATAATGATATCTTTTAAAATTTTCCAACCAATAAACTAGTAAATGATTTTGAAAATTCTAATTTTAAATTTATTGAAGTTAGTGCATATGGTCCTTAGAAAACCTGTAAATAATTTAGTAGTAGTAGATAAAAGAAATATGACTATTTAACTAAAAAATTTGATTAAGTTGATAAATTTATTCAACTTCATACGGTAAATTCATATAAGAAGTTCAAAAATTGGATAAATAACGTATAAGTTCTTGGGCCAAATAAAATTATTTAACTTAAAAATGATATATGCAGAAGCATCATATAAAATATTATAGCATAGTTAAATTATTTGTATAATCTATTATTAATGGAAGACTTGCTGATACACAGAAGTAAATTGCGAAGATAACATTTCCTTTATCGGATAAATATAACTACAATCAAGTAATTATTCAACTTCTCATTACTAAGTCCCCATATCGAGGCTTAATTGAGACATCCAAAAGGAAAATTCATCCCTATACAATTTTTATTCTTTCATTTTATAATTTAAATTCTTACTTAATTTAATAAGGACGTCGCCCAACATAGTTGCCAGGAGGAGCATAGTTGCATGTAATGAAAGTTCCTCCACTGTTGCATCTCACCTTAGCACATCCTATGCGAACTGAGCTGCGCCAAACCACCTGAGTGTAATGCCCACATACTTTTCCAGCAGCACAAGTATTAGAGTTATAGTTGTAGAATGCCTTTTCATCGACCCACATTTTTACGGCCGCGGTGCCTGAAAGGTCAGCACTACTCCATGCAAGGTTCTCACCATAACGTCCGCCAGTATTAGAATGCACTAGCCTACAATCACCAATGCGTTGCTTAGCATAATTTTGTGCATAAGCTGCAACGGTGTTATCCCAAATCACAGGCCCAACTCCCACGGCTTTACGAGCTGCGTTATGGGCATTAACGTAGTCTTGGGGGGAGTTTTGGGCATGCAATGGAAGAATGAGGACCACGCTCATCACACAAAAGAGAGGAAGTAATATTTTGGACAACATTTTTTGGTTGTTTCTTATGTAAATGAGAAGTTAGGCAATTGATGAAAATGTAAGAGTGTGGGTTGGGATTTATAGGCCTATACGATTGTGGAAAAATTAAACTTTGAGAATGACTTAGAATTGGAACCAACTTGGAAGGGCTATGGTATTTCATTAATAAAATAAAAAATATTCTATAAAAAAATAATAATATTGATGATGAAACTTCTCAGTTAATGGGTTGATTACGGAACTATAATTAATAGTTTTTCTAATAATTTTCAACATTTTAACAATTTTAATTTTCAACACTTTTTATTTTGTGTGTTACGCAAACACATTTGAACTTTTTTTTTTTCTTTTTTAGAATTTTACATATATTTCATAATATGTCAATCTATTAAAACAGTAATAATCTAAACAAATTAATCACTTTCAAAAGTTATTTTCTAATAATTACTCTACTATTAGTTAAAAGGATTTTAACCTAATTTTATTTCTTAGCCATTGAAAATCTACTGCACCAAACACCACATCTCTTTCCACCGACCAACTTCATCTTCTCTCTTTACCTGACTTCCTCTATTCTTATTTTTTTTTTTAAATTATTTCTTATATTACATTTTTATCCATATATTATAAAAAGAGAAACTCTAAGTAACGGTCCCTATTTTTGGTATTTAGTCAATTTTTAATAGGAAAATAGATGGAAACAGTAAAAAAAAAAAAAGACGGAAAAATCCGATTGTCTATTTATAGAAAATTGAAAGATCTATTAATTAGTTTTTCATAATCAAAGAATCTGAGAACGGATTTAACCAAATTTTTGGGACTCGAAAAAATTTATCTTAATATTATATAAATTTTTTTGATAATATAAGAATATGAATTTCTAATTTAGTTTAAAATATAAATATTTTCCTATACCTATGAATTTAAAATAGGTTTTGGATACTTGACCAATTACCAGTTCAATTCTAAATTCATTAACTTGTAATGGAGTTTTGCAACAAAAGAATGTAGTCCAAATATTACTCTACTACAATATTATAGTGATATTTTATAAAATTATATTAAAATTCGGGAGTTATAATGACATAGTACAAACTTTTATAATGTTAATATTTTTGTTTTTTAGTATATTGAAAGATTATAAAATAATATAATTTTTGGAAAAAATTGTATAAGTAACATTAATAATTTTTTTTTTAAACCAAAGCAACTGTTTTATTAAAAATTGAAATAGAAAATTTATTCATTTTAGAGAAAATATATAAAACTTATATTAGGCGAATTAACATAAATAATTGAAAATTTTCTAAATAAATTCAGAAACTTATCTAAAGCATATATTTATAATTACGCTTAATTAAAAATAATAAAAAATAAAAGAAGAGTAGTGAAGTAACATTGCCATTTGCTAAAATTAAAAGAGAGAATGACCATACAATTTAAATTTATTTCATAATTTTTTAGAGAATAAACTTATTTTATAATTATTATAAGATCACGTTTGGTTAGATTCCTATAAAACCGTTATTTCTTCCATTTAGTAAATATGTGTTTCATCATTTCCATTATCTCATTCTACATTAAAAAATATAATAAAAATACTTTATTTTTTCTTTTTATTAATACAATAGATAATACATTGATCCATCATAATTTCATAAAGTATAACAAATTTTATAATTTTTGCAATGTACTTATAAATAATTTTTTGAAACCCAGTATATGAACAAGTATTAAAATAAGTAATATAAATTTTATAAGATACTTTATTTGACCAAAATATTTTGAAATCATTTTCCTTTTAATTCAAGAATAATAAAAAAATTGATTGAACAAATATGAATTGAATATTTAAGGACTAGATTAAAAAAAGATTTTAAATAACTTAGGAACGAACTCAAAGATTAATAAATAAAAATCCATCTGAATCTGGATTAAGTAAACAATCTGAATAAGCTTGACGTGAAAAAAATAATGAAATGCAGGAAACAAATATAATAAATAATAAAAAGAGTTAAAATAACACATAGACATATTAGGGAATAAAGAGAAGATTTAGGACAATTTTATACATATATTAACCTATATTAAGTCAAAAATAAGTAGCTAAATCCTAGCAGGATATACAAACCAAAACCTAAAGTTGTTTAACATTTATCATCATATATAAGAAATAAAAGAAGGATATAATAATAAGCATGATATAGTAAAATAAAGATAAAGTTAATAATAACTAGTTAGAATGTTAAATGGATTAATTAAGAATGGTAACTTGTAATAATTAACTTAGCATACAATATGATCAATTAATCAAATATAAATAGTAAGCCAATCATGAGTTAAGAGGATTAAGATGAATCATAAATAATTTAAGTTAGAACAAGTATAATAATTTTAAAAATGCAGTATTTGATAATATTAATAAATTAATAACTTAATAATAAGTATAGAATCATTCAGCAATTATAACCATAAATGAGAAAAATATATTGTCATGTAAACTATTCATACAGTAAGTGGACCATAACCCACGGGTCTTTGAACCATTTCCAGAATACATTCCATAAAGTTATAATGTACTTAATAAATCATATTAAAATAATCTAAAACAGAAAGCATATAATTAGAGTCATTATAAAACACGCTATCCATGACGCATTTGACGACAGAACTAATTGTTGCAATTAAGTGGAATAGTAATACGAGTACATAGAGCTTATAACTCTCTTTTCCTAGCCTCACTAGGTATGAAAAAAATGGACCAAAGCCTTTTGATGTGAACCTTTTTATATCAATTAGCTTTGGCAGCTGATGGTATCTTTTCGTTTTGATTTGCTTCCTCCGCAAGCTGTCTCGCTGTCCCTCGTGCATCATATTTATTTACAAGATTCGTCAATGAGGAATGCTTTTTCGAGCATAGAAGCTTTCCTTAACTAAAGTTTTCCTTTTTCCTTAGAAGAATTGGTTCGATCTTCTTATTTTTCTTTCTCGATCCAACAAATCCATGAATTGGGATCTTAATTCATCTATGTACAAATGGTCTAATGGAAGCAAAAATTTTCATGAATATTTGGGACATTTCATTTTTAAACAGAAGGACCGTTTTCTTTTTCAAGTAGTGTTCGATCCATTATGTATTAATTAATATTCGACTGATTGGTCTATGGTTATCGACAAAAAAGATTTGTCTAAGTCACTTCGTTTCTTTTTTCTTTGTCAGTTTCGGGAATATTCTCATTCATAGGTCCAACATATCTATGAATTGAAGGGACCAAATGATCCATTTTACAATCGACTAATAGAACCAATTAGTCTTCAAATCTTTCATTTCAAAAAATTGAAACCTTTCTTGTTGGACAATCATGATAATGGAGGAAGAATTTTACCTTTAAAATTTTTGTCCTGATTAACCCTGCAATTTTTTAATTATATATTTATAATTCGTAATTTACAATCATATAACAATGATATTTTTTTTAAATGATATTTTATTTTTAGTAATTTTGTTTTTAAACGCTATTTGAATAGTTGTTTATCCAATGTTTTTATTTTAAACCGTCACTAATATAAAACAACTTAAATAGTAAGCGAAACAGCTACCTGTGCATGAACTATATTAACACAGATGGTCTAAGTATGAGCAATTCAAAATAGGAAAATTCTTGGATCTATCTCATATCAACTAGTCTATACTCAAATGTATGAATTATTCCAAATCTTAGAAATAAGAGAAGTGGTTCATATAATATTATAATGCTGAATTCAATTTGTTATTATTAACATGAGAAAAAAAAAATGAAGAAAAAACTGCCCAATTGAAAAAAAAAACGGAATATATCCTTTCCGTTATCCATGTGGCGGCTAGGTTTATCCTTGACCTTGATTTCAAGGATAACCTCATTTGACTGTAAATTGGAAAAAAATCATGAATTTGGTCACTGACTGGAATTTTCATGTTCCACATTTGTTATATTAGCAGTCCTATTCATGACATTTTCAGGGCTCTAGTCCAAAATTAACTAAATCACACACAAAGAAATTAAAAGATGTCAAATTTTAAAAAATAAAAATAAGGAAATTCATCATCATATTAGAAAAAAAAAACAATGGAAAAATGTGAACATAAAAAGAAAAAACGAGGAAATGATATATAAGACTATATAATAAAAGGAAAGGTTATAACCCAAAAAAAAAAAATATTGAACCATAAGCTGATTCAAACTTTTACAATGAAATGTGAAATTGCATTGCTATTATAAAATCTAAAAAATTTAATTAACTATGAATGCAACATTTGGTGGATTTTATGGAAATTCATAGGAAAACATCAATTTTGGATTTTTAATATATAAGCATGGCTGCTTTCTAATTCTAACCACATAAGCGACGATTAACCAAAATGAATTATGAGTTGATTTTAGTCAAAAGTGGACGCTAAGTAAACGTGTTTGTGGAATTGGAAAAATACAAATGTTTCTAGAGGGTTGCCAATGTTTGGCCTCTATAGTCACCAATAAGTTATTTGCCTAATTTGTATGATAATTAAAGTTCTTTGTAACCCATTGTTTTAATCAACAATGTAATTAATTAATTTGTAGAACATAAGCTGTTATGTTTATTTCAAAGTATCAATCCAATATTTTAATTTTTCTGCAATATATTTCTTGCTTTGTAACCGGTCAGGTTTTGTTTAGATTAAACCAATTCAAACCACATTTTGTCATTGATTTAGTGCATGAGCGGGCTACTCTTTGTTGTGTAGTTCAAGGTAAAACAAAGGATTACAAAAAACGAATTTGGCTCCCAATTTTATTCATTTTTGGAAAAAGAATGCTGAATTTATTAAAAAAGAAGAAAAGGATATCAGTAAAATTAAACTAAATAGCCAACTTAGCTAAATACTGTAATTGGAACTCAACATGGTTGGTTTAAAGAAGAAACTGGAAGGTCAGCAATGTAACCAACCATCGGAACTACCATTGAAGAATCGAATTGGAAGTAGATCCAAAAGCGAAATGAAGCCAGTGGCTTTAGATCAGAAAGCAAACAACTCCAGACTGCAATCGATTGGAAAATTCCAAATGCTAGCAACTCGTTAGCAACTCATATGCAACTGAACACAAACACTTGCTAGTGGAAAATAATGGTTTCCGTCGTGCTTCCCCTCGAACGACGGTGGCACCTTCAATGCAACCCAAAACAAACGGTTTGAAGATCGTTGGTAATCAATTGCAGAGCTGATTGAAAAGTCAAAAAAGAAATGTGAAGAAGAAGGTAAAACAAAGAAAATATTGCAGCAAAAAGAAGGAACTACAAATGTATAATGGAATGAGAAAATTTGTATTAACAAGAAAGCTTTTGAAGGTGATATCTTCAGACTTAATTACATCTGTTATTTATAGCAGAAGACAAACTAATCTTCCACAAATCTCTCCACTACAAATTCCATTCACCAAAAAATAGAAACAAACCGATAGTGTTTAGAACTAGTCTCATCCAAAAATAGTTAACTTATTTGACTCGGTAAAACATAATTTCTAAATTTATTTTGCAGTGCAGTAAGTTGCACTAATTTTTGATACTCCCTCTTAGTGCAAGATTACCATCAACAACTCCAAGAGCATCTCGAAAGAATAGAAACTTAAGCTTCACCAATATATCAGCAACTTGCTCATTCGTGCGAACACTTGTTAATTCGATCTCCTCACTCAAGACTTTTTCACGAATAAAATGATGTCAAACTTCAATATGCTTCGTCTGAGCATGGAATATTAGATATGTAGCTAACTTTACTGCACTGTCATTATCACACTTAATTTGCACAATATAATTAACTTCTTGTAACATGTCTTGAATTAACCTTTTTATCCAAATGCATTCTTGTGCAGCCATGGTTGTTGCTACACATTCTGCTTCCGTACTAGATAGAGCCACGACATCTTGCTTTTTGCTGCTCTAAGAGATCACTACTAAACCTGTACTAAAACAGTAACCAGAGGTTGAATGACAATCACTTGCATCCCCTACCCAATCTACGTTAGTAAATCCACTCAATAAAATTTTTTCACATCTCTTATACAAAAGCTCATGATTAAGAGACCCTTTCACATAATGCAATATTCTTTTTATAGCATCTAAATGAGAAGTTCTTGGATTTTGCATAAACTGAGACTGAGTAAGAAATCTCAAGTCTTGTAATCGTTAAGTAGATTAAGCATCCAAAAAGCTGTCGAAATTTCTTTGCATCTTTCAACAATTTCCCTTCATCTTTGTGTAACTTGAGATTGGGTTCCATTGGAGTAGCCACATCTTTTGACTCCCCCATGCCAAAACGCTCTAAGAGGCCCTTTGCATATGTTTTTTGAGAGAAAAAATAATCCAGACCTGATTTCTCCACTTGTAAACCAAGAAAACATCCAATTTCCCCTAGATTTTTCATCTCAAAATGAACAGACAATTCATTCTCAATTTAGAAAATTCTGATTCATTTTCTCCACTTATAATCATATCATCAACGTACAACAAAATTAGAAGATGTATATTTGATTCTGATTTTATGAATAAACCAAAATCTGAATCAGAAACCTTAAAACCACAAAATATAAGATATTGAGAAACTTTACCATACCATGCTCTTAGTGCTTGTTTTAAGCCATAAAGTGTTTTCTTCAAACGACACACATAATTCGGAAAATTTTTCGGAAACAAAACCAATGGGGCTGTTCCATAAACACCTCTCAATCCAGATCACTGTAAAGAAATGCATTCTTTACATCAAGTTGTCACAATTTCCAACCTCTGAATGCAACAAGTGAAATAAGTGTTCTCACCATCACCATCTTTGCAACCGGGCTGAATGTCTCTTCATAATCCAACCCATAATTTTGAGAAAATCCACGAGCAACAAGACGAGCTTTGAATTTTTCGATGGTGCCATCCAATTTTTTCTTTAATCGAAAAACCCATTTGCAAGTGACTGGCTCACACTTTTCTAGTTTATGAACCAATTCCTAGGTCTCATTCTTGTGTAAAGCTTCGATTTTCTCTTGCTTTGCTTTTTGCCAATTCAGACAACTTTTTGCCTCATCATAACTTGTTGGTTCTTTTGAAGTTAAAGCCCCTGTAAAGGAACATGAAGTAACAGAACAATTATTAAGTTCCACCTCATAATCTTTAAGGTAATTTGGATGTTGTTTCTCCTTCATCGATCTTCTGACCACCTGTTCTTCATTAACATTTTCTTCAACGTCATTTTGAATTGTGGTCTCAATCTTTGTTTCTACATTAAGAGGTGTATGAACAATTTTTTCTGGAAATAAATGATCCAACTTGACATGATCATTAACCTGAACAACCTTTTGAATAGAAAATAAAGATGAGATTTCATCAAATACTATATCCCTTGAAGTAGTAAATTTCTTTGTTTATGGATCCATACACCTTCAACCTTTCCTGTGAGAATCATAGCCAATAAATACACATTTTCTTGCTTTTGGGTCGAGTTTGGTTCTATTAGATTTGGGAACATGGACATAACAAATAGAGCTGAATACCCGAAAGTAATTTACATTTGGTTTCTCGCCATATATATTCTCAAATGAAGATTTTTGTGTACCTTGGCCAAGAAGGCAGTCTATTAGCCACATGACATGCACATTGGAAGGCTTCTGCCCAAAGCTCACGATGAAGGTTTTTGTCATGCAGCCATGAAAGAAAAACTGAAGTAAGATAGGCAAGCTTTCTTTTAGCAACTCTGTTTTGCTAGAGAGTGTCTGGACAAGTCATTTTCCGTTGAATACCATTGTCGTGACAATATTGGAAGAAATCATCTGATATAAATTCCCCACCATTATCGCTCTGGAGACATTTTATTTTCTTCCCAAATTATGTTTCAACAGCTTCTTTGAATTCCATGAACTTAGAGAAAGCTTCACTTTTCTCTTTCAAGAATTTCACCTAGGTGAATCTTGAGTGGTCATCCACCAGCACTGTAACCTAACGATATCCGCTGTAACTTGATGTTTTTGTTGGTCCCATCAAATTCGTATGAACTAACTCAAACAACGAAGCCTTTTGATTGGTCGTCCTCTTGAAAGGAAGACAATGAGATTTGCCATATTGACAACCTTGAAAAATTACATCTTCGCAAACATTCTTTAGGAATGGCAAACCATCTACTAGTTTCTGTGAAGAAATTTGTTGTAGTACTTGATAGCCTACATGGCCCAATCGAGCGTACCAAATTGCAGCATTATCAGTTTGACTTGTTTTCTTCACATAAGCTTCTCCAGCTGATAAAACAAATAAACGTCTTTTCTTTTCTACAGAAAGGATAACATCAACTAAAAATTCTTTTACATTATCAAGAACTTTCACATCCTTTGGGCCAAACAGAACATACTTTCCAGAATCAGTAACTTGAGGAATATAAACTAAGTTTTTGGTCAAACCTGGAACATGATAAACATCATCCAGATTTACGCCTCCCGTACTAGAAACGTCAATTATCAAAGCCCCTTCATTTGCTACATGATGAGTAGAATCATCGACAGTGACAATGACCCGACGCCTCAGTGTTCATGCATCTCTGAGAATAAGGTGTCATCTCCTGTAACATGATTAGTGCAACCAGAATCCATGATCAACTCCTCCATCCTCTGGGTTGGTTGTTTTTCAATTGCTTTTACAGAAAACGATGTTCCTGTTTGAGTTGATCATCTTCTTTACTTCTGGATGCAGTATTGGCCTTAATAAGCTTTACCCTACAATATTTCCTGATATGACCAGGTTTTCTGCATCTGTAGCATGTTACAGATTTATTCACTTGCGAACTGACACCTTTTTCTTCATGTGAATCACCTTTTTCTTCATGGCAATCACCTTTCCTTCTGTTGTAATTTTGTTTCCAGATGAGTTCTTCTTCTTTGTCTTTCCTTTTGAAAAAAAAACAGCATCTGTTTCAAAACTCTTTGCCATTTGCTTTGCAAGAGCTTCTTGATTAGAGAGTAATTCTCTAATTCTTCAATAGAAGGTTGCTGAGACCATCCTTGAATAGAAGTAATAAAGGGTCCATACTCCTTCAAGCCGCGAATAAGAAAGCGACGTAGATGAGAATCACTAATTTTCTCATCATCATCTATTTCTGAAATTTCAGCACAAATACTTTTAACTTTCAGAAAATATTCTGAAAGTGACATACTCCCTTGTTTTAATGTTGCCAATTCATTTTCCAAGAGTTTTAGTCTTGCTGTATTCTTTTTGGTAAACACCTTTTCAAGTGTCAATCAAACATCTCTTGGAGAATTTATATCACGAACATGATCAATGTGCTCTTTGCTTATTGACGTTCTCAAAGCATATAGAGCCTTCCCACACTTGATCTTCCACTTTCGTCGTAATTCAGCATTCTCAGGAGTATCTGCAGGAATTATAGCACCAGTACTAGCCACCAATTCCCATAAATCCTACCCTTGAATGTATGCCTCCATACACATTCTCCAGTACTTGTAATTGCTACCTACAAGTTTCTCCATCACATTCTGTGTATTTCCATTGTTTGCCATATCCATTTTTTCTCTTAAACTAAATGGAGTAACCTGGCTCTGATACATAAAACAAAGAAAATATTGCAGCAAAAAGAAGGAAATACAAATGTATAATGGAAGGAGAAAATTTGTATTAACAAGAAAGCTTTTGAAAGTGATATCTTCAGACTTAATTACATATGTTATTTATAGTAGAAGACAAACTAATCTTCCACAAATCTATCCACTACAAATTCCATTCACCAAAAATCAGAAACAAATTGATAGTGTTTAGAACTAGTCTCACTAAAAAATAACTAACTTATTTGACTCAATAAAACATAATTTCTGAATTTATTTTGTAGTACAGTAAATTACACTAATTTTTTATAAATGCAATTTTCTGGTAGAAACCAGTTCGAAGACGTTAAGCAGAAGGATTGCTCATCGGAAATCGCCTTCGCCGGGATTGTCACGAGAAAAACCGTAAGCAGCCAAAGAATGACTATATACTCATAATATACCTAAATGTATACTTTGTGGGGAAAAAATTGGCCTTTTTGCTATTGTTTTCAATTAGATATCTAAAAAGTTCTAAATGATATTATTCTGTTATTTTGCTAAGTTTTCCAGTTTGTATGCCTGAATTTGTACATACCCATGCTTATTCGTCTCTTCGTCACAAAAAATCAATAGCACTAGTGAAGTAAACTTGCAAACAATATAAAACTGAAATTCTAGAGAACAACAAATATAATCCGGCTATAGTTCTCTACGCAGAGAGATAAATAAATAAATAAATAAATATATATATAGATATATATATATATATATATATATATATATATATATATACTACTTCGAACTAAAATCATATATGCATATGCAGTATGGTGGGAAGGACAGATTTACCTGCACTTGAGTTCTTAATGTCAAAGCAGCCCCGAGGTAACGTCCAAGTTGGCGCAACCAACACTGTCGCTGGACGCGTCTCTAACATCTTCCTTGATCTGAAAAAATTTCAAACCAGTCTTGCTCATGCTCAAACGTCTAAGGTATAACTTCTCAAATTATCAACTATGTGCAATTGGAAAGAGTTGCTTCTGATTCTCTCTGACCATCCATCCATATTTCAGGAAAAAGATCTCCAAATAATGGCAGCTATTCAAGCAATCAGATCAATTTCAAATTGGTTATATTGGCAATTCCCAAAATCAGAAGCCAACCTATCAGGAAATCTTCCACTCATTGCCCTACCATCTCCTGAACCCAACATTAACAAGCTCCGGCAGGCTGCTGCTGCGAGGAAACTACCGCTGCACAATATGAGACCATCAAATCACGATTACTGGATTCCTTCTACTGGAGCACTTCCTGTGCCCATCAACAACTCTGCTTCTCAAGTTACTGGAAATGCTTCTCGCACTAAAGAGCAACGAAATCCACACAAGAAAGTACATAGTATAGAAGAGAACAAGAAGAATCACGCTGGTTGGAGAATCCCAATGGTAGCTTCAACAATTGCAGCGAGTATCGTACACTTGCAAGTAAGAGGACAAGCGATTGACAGATTAAATGAACATATAGGTGGTGATATGGCCCTAGAGATTGTTAACAGCTCTTGGTTACAGGTTATATTAGCAGGGATTACATGGTACTTAATTGGCATAGCAATTATGGAAGTAGTACATACCTTCCAGAAAAGGCTGTAACATAACACAAATTTTTCATTCTGCACTGAAGAAATGTCTGTAAATGCATATAGCAAGCTAGTATTCAATTATCTGTAATTAAATAGAAAGAATCATATGCATATTAATATGCACACTAAACATATATTTGATTATATAATAATATTACATTCAATCATATTTGTATGGCCAAAGTAGACAATTTTCTACGTTTCATCAGCAGATTAGGTCTTCTAATCAGAAATATACAAATACAAAGCCTGCCTTTTTTTTTTTCAACATCTTAGAACTTATATTTCTTTCCTATATCATTTAGGATTTGGCTTTCTAACAATTTCCAGATTTCTAACTCCCAATGAGAAATTTCAGCGCTACCTCTCTTTTTGCACGGGAAGGTTCCAGTTTAGCACAAATCCAAAGGAATAAGCATTGATTGAAAGGAAAGTGGCACTCTAAACAACTTTAATCAGATTGTGAAGGATGATTGAAGGTTTTGCGATTGCAAGAGACTCAAAAAAACCTTTTTTTTTTTCTTTGCTTGGCTAGAGATGAAAGGTTTTTTTAAAAAAGAACAAAGAAATAAAATTTCAAATTAACTCAATTGATCTTCATACAATCTAAAAAAGAATAACAAATACTGCAATTTCAACACCTAAAGAAAAATAATAACTCTCTCCGCACAAAGGGAGGAAGGGAAGTAACACATGAGCAAGAAACTTCTTCAATCAATTAAGTGATGGAAGCAAAGAATAATGTTCATTCATTATGGAAAAGGTTAACATAGAGCTAGGGTAATTTAGCCTAGGAATGAAACAATGTGCCACTAATTTCTAGGGGTGAACTTTCAGATAAATCATAATCCAAACTGAGTTACCAAACTAAATTCACAAAACAGCCAGTGATATGTATATGAACCGAACAAAGCAAGGAAAGAAACCAAAACTGATCAAACTAAAACATTGTCACTAATATTATGATGCACCAAACTCAATATCCAATTTCAAGTTTTTCCTAAGCTGAATATCAAACCAGATTTTAACAGAATTTTGTTAAATATTTATGGAATAATCGTAGCAAACTACACACTACATAGGTTTAACAACAGAACTTAAAAAATAAAGCGGTCAGACTTCAAATAAAGGTTTCAGATGGATAATATGTATAGAGATATGAAACTGGAACCCATAGCAATTGAAATGTGAAATTGGAACCCTGGTGAAGTACTAGTTCACCAGCGCATCCCAATTTCTGAATATAATTTTTAAGGAAACATACAGATTTTGTTACAAGTCATTATATGACTGACCTCTAGACACCACTTAGTAACGATACTTGGTGGAATAATCCTTTGGAGCAATTACCAAACCACGACCCTTCCTTGCCCCGCGATAAACAGTCTCAACAATGTCAATGAACTCCTGCTTGTCCTTGAGAGCCCAGTTGATTTTGTTGTTATTTCCAGTTCCAAGATCAATCATGATGTGCTTGTTCCTGAAGAAGAACATGACAGTGGAGGGATCATACAGCTCATACATTGTATTAAAATCTGGCACCTCAGTGATGTCTACAAGGTATATGACAGCAAAGTTCTTTATAGTATCAGCAACTGATGCAAGCACTTCATCCATCTACAACACAAATAAAACCAAATTACTAAACCATAAAATAAGTATAACCCATCAATGTACAACATGCCACAATAACTGCAAAGAGGTGAATCCCTCCAAAAGAAAATAATTTTCGTGATAATAGCATTTAAACATTCTAATGTGAAAGTCATTATGTTGTCAAAAAAAGTTATTGTCACTTATCTACCAGCTGTCGCAAACAGAAAATATTGGTTAGAAATCGAGGGGCATAAGAAGCAAAGAGCTCTAAAAGTCGAAGTTAGCACCTTAATACTAATTAGGAATCTAATTAAAAACAGGATTCTGCAATTAATTCTAGGGATTGCAGAGTTCAGGCAAAAGAAAGAAAGAAGAGTTACCTGCATGCAGGTTTCGTCCCAGTCGTGGCCGAATCGGATGACGACGAGACGCTCTTCTTCTGCAAGGATTGCTTGATCGACGGCCCATCCAGAGTGCAGGTGTGGAAGCAGGTACGACATTTTCTCTCTCTTCTGTGTCCCTCGTCTCCGATCCTTTTTTGCTTTTTTAACATAGCCTCGTCTCCGACCCTTTTTATAAGACTAGGGATAATTATTATTTTTACATATTATATAACCACGCTTATATCCGCCCAATTCGCGAATTCTGTATTTTTTAATAACGATAATTTTATATTTTTATTACTTTTAAAAAATAATATTTTTCTATTAACTTTTTTATTTTTTATAAAAAATTTTATATTCTTCTATAATGTCAAAATGACTTTAAACAAAAAGAATTGCAATTCAAAACATTTTTAAATAAAAAAAATACA
Source organism: Croton setiger (assembly GCA_948099555.1). Taxonomy (NCBI): domain Eukaryota; kingdom Viridiplantae; phylum Streptophyta; class Magnoliopsida; order Malpighiales; family Euphorbiaceae; genus Croton; species Croton setiger. Next base: position 3,209 of record CANUEY010294943.1, on the reverse strand, counting down.
ATTTATCTTTTAAATCAAATTTCAAAAATATAATTCCTCTTTTAAATTTTTTTTTTTTTTGAAATCCTAAAATTTAAATTTTGTCTTTTATATTTATTTACTATTGGATACATTTAATTAACATAAAATTTTATTTTATATTTATCAAATTTATCAAATATAAAATTTTATTTTTATATCAAATTTTATTTTATTGCTCTTTTGATATTTTGTTATTAACATATTAAATCTATTATAAATATTCGAATATATTAATTCATGTAGAAATATTCGAAAATGATATAATTTTTTCTCAAATTTTTATAAATATTTATTTAATTATAACTAATTAATAATTATAATATTATTTTAACATTAGTTAACTTAACTATATTTATTATTAAATTTAATGATCATAATAATAATACTATTGTTAAAATTTATAAAATTACAAAATGACATATAAGAGATTTCAATGGTAATATTGTGCCAACTCATTTTCTAATTCCTTTGCAATTATATATGTTATGGATTTATTTTCAAAATATATGAATAAAATTAATTGTGTGAAATAGCATTTAAAAAATTGTGATGGTTAAAATTAAAAAAAAAAAATTGAAATATTCATGGAACATACACACCACCAAATTCCATAAATAAAACAATATTTTTCATATTTGAATATTTAAATTTTTAGATAAAATTAATTAACAGTCCATTTTATATCTCAAACTAATAAAATCATATAAAAACATATAAATATATTAATATTATAACAAAACTTCATAAATACCATGAGACATTAAAACAAACCTTCATTAGGATAGACAGAAATTACTAGACATATCAATCTTTTGTGTTTTAATTGTAGAGATACCAATTTATGTCAACCACAAAATTGAGTTAGAACTAACTAAAAATGAAAAAAAAAATATTAGAATTAAGGAAAATAATATTCACTCCTAATTCAGTGACTGAAAGACTGAAAGATAAGAAGAAAGTTGAAAAGAAAAAAAAGCTAGAGTTTTAATTGAAAAATTGTCCCAAGACGTCATCTTATGGACTTGCTTACTTTTTTTAAAAAAGCAATCATAAAATCATTTTGGATGTTCACACATGCCAATCATGTTGGTCTTCTACAAATTTTGAAGTCTATCACCCATGTCGAAAACCACTTTGATTTGTCGTAAAGAAAATTAATTTGATTCCATTTTATCTTATTAAGGCAAGGTCTTACGAACAAAAAACTCAGAGCGAGGGAATTGGATATGTTCGGTCGATCTCAATTAACACAAAGTTTGGAAAAACCGACTACATTTAATTAATCAATGCTTTCTAAACTAATTTTATTTGAGAAACCTTTTTATTTATTAATTAAGTGGGACTAACGCCAACCATTTCTAATTTGGGAAATGACGAATCAATTATCAATCAATCACATAATTATTAACATGCATACTTAAACATCGATCCTATATACATGCTAAGTACAATTAAAGTATATAAATCGCTCTCTTCATCATGGGAGGAGGGTTACATTAGATATACCTAAATACATTAATCTACACTTTCAAAATTAATCCAAAAGAAAAATACCACCCAAAAGCTTATATCATGCCAAACTATAAACTGGTCATTAAATCCACTAATCATGCCAAATGATCCTTAATCATGCAATTTTTCATTAATAGTCCCTTAAACCACTAATCATATCAAGAGGGAACCATAACATGCCATGACCATTTTCATTCATTCATCCATAAATCATAATATATCTGTAATACCCCTTAACCCGACTATTTCTAATTGAGTTAAGTGTGTCACAATATATACTACATGGTATATAGAGCATACAATGAATAAAATTTTTTCTTCTTATTAAAACATAATTTGCAATTTACATAAATCTTTATCTAAAAATATTTATATTTATTTATAATTATAGTATATGTCAAACTAGTCATTGTTATGATCTCCAATTCGCTTCCTGTTGCGCACTCTAATTTCACTTTCTTGATTATTTCTATATTTTTGTCTTATCTCCATAATCTATGAGTTTAGAAAACTAAATTTGCTAAGCAATGCTTAATGGATATTTTAACTATTTAATAGAATATAAAATATAAAACCAAGCCATTTTACAAACATCATTAATGACAATATCATAACATTTAAACACACATAGCATCTCTAAGATAATTCTTTTATTAATAGTCAAATATCACTTTCTATTTATTTTTCATTCCTGTTGAATTTTTTTCTTATGCATCCTTTTTATCATGTGATAATCTTTTTAACTTAAGAGCATAAAATACTTTATGTTTAATTAACATTACTCTTACACTTTCAAGTTAAGTTCAAGTCATGTTCACATTATGTTCACTTTTCTTTCATTTATCTTTCAAGTTATGTTCACTTTATGTTTACCTTTCTTTTCTTTCTCTTTCATTTGTATCTCAGCATGGATGTCTTCTTTTCTTTCATATGTTCTTCCTTATTTGACATTACTTATGCATTTATTAACCGATTAGTCTTACTTGGAAAATGACCAAATGCATGGTGAAAACATACCATATGAATAGTGTTTTGACTAAATGAATAGTAAATTCTAGTTTTTGCTTATTTGAAACATTTGAAATGGTTGTATTAAAATAAACTCCAGGAACTTTGATGTTTCCTAGATAAGTCATAAACATACCTTAGCAAGACATTTACGAAGTGTCATTTCAAAATCTAGGTGAAAATGAGAAGTTACCAAAATGCATTTCTAGGTTCCTATTTAAGGATCATTTGGCCAAATTTTAGGATTTTAGGAGAAATATATTTTTTACAACAAAATTGATTTTAAGACTGTAACACCCCTAACCTAAAGGATACGTCATTTTGACGTCATTTCACGCATTTCATGTATTTTCACTTAAGTGCATCCGAATATAACATGCTACATGACATATATATGAAATAATTTAAATGAGAAGTGATTATAAATGAGATAAAAGTGTTAATTAAGAGAGCTTTTAAGCTCGGTTGCCGTCGAAAGGTATAAACGGCGCCGATTAGGGTTTTTGGCTCGCGCGATCGAAAATATTGAAAACGCGCTTTATTTTAAAGAAAATGAATTTAAAGTGATTTTAAGTGTTTTCATACGTGATATAAAGGATTTTGGGACCAAAACTATACGACGATGTCGTTCGGTTTCGGTTCCGCAAAATTGTCGAGGTTTCGGTCCG
>CANUEY010294619.1:0-17737 GCA_948099555.1 Croton setiger | reverse complement strand
AAAATAAAAACGGAGTCATTTTAAAATAAAAATCTTTTTAATTTTTCCCGAATTTTCGGGTGGCGACTCTTTTAAAATAAACTTTAAAAATAAAAAATTTTTTAAGACCGACTAGTTTCGGCAATCAAACCTAAAAATGGTTTTGTCACTTATTTTTGGTAAAAACAAAAAATCGGAACATCAACACTTTTTTGTTTTTTATTATTTAAATAAAATTTGTTAGTCAAAATATATGGATATAGGAGTGTTATTAGTCAAAATGCAAAAATCTAATAGACGCAGGTTAGGTTAAGTTTGGAACATAATTCACAATGAGATTATTAAATTTATATATCATGATAGAAAATTCCTAATATTCCTAAGATTTTTAGTTCGCTTAAGGGAAGAAAATATGTAAGTAGAGGATTTTCAACCAAAAACAGCGGATGGTTGATATTATACAATTTTTTCAGCTGCTCAAATTTGACACATTCAAATCCCAATCTCTCTCCTGCCTTTTATTCCCCCTTCCCATTGTGTGCATTTCTAAAAGGGTATCCAAATTCAAACAGTGGACAGAAAATGCTAAACAATTTAAAATGTGAACAAATATAAGTAGTTCGCATGAATATTATCTGAACTCTTAATTGAAAATTAAGAGTTCGGATACCATTGATACAAACTTAAGATTTCGCATAAAAAGTATCTGAATTGACTGACCGTGTGCTTAAATTTGAAAAAAAGAAAAAACATGTTCGAATACTAGTTATTCGAACTTAACTTTTTTGAAAATCGCGATTGAGCTGCTGACATGTGTACAAGTATTGACAAAATGTGCAGAAATTTAGTTTTCAAACTGATTATGCGAACTTTTTGTCAATAAAAACCATAGACAAACTCAGAACAACTCCAGTAGTTAGAAAAAAAAAATTGTAGTTTTATTAGAGAGCTTGTATTTTTTTCATACTGTTCAAAAATACTTTATGTTTAGATTTTGTTACAGTTGTTGAAAATGACATACACCGCTTATATACTGGAGCAGTGTATTTTCACTCGTGAATGACATAGTTGGTCAGAATTACAGTTGCACAGATACAACAATATGCATCGATACTCAATTGTCTTTTGATCAACTTGTTGATCGGGTATGTAGAGTTTTCGGGTGGATAAAAACGTGGTGCGACTGCATTTTACTATGATGTGGATAGAATACAATAGCGTTAGGCGGTATATCATTATAATGGACGATGAGACTGTTCTGTTTTTATACTCGTATGTATTCAACTAGCCAAAATTATACGTAATAGTGCAACAAATTGTCAATGTTCAAGTATGTTTCTGAACCGTTTGTCATAGGTGAAACAAGTGGTGCTGCACATGAGAGTATAGACTCAACATATACAGAACATGCAAATGAGGATGTTAATTTAGTGATTTACAGCCCGGTTGAATGGGAAAATGAGGAGATTGGAGAAGAGGAGAAGGACGAGATATTTGTGTTGAGTGGTTCTAGCAGTGATGAAGAGTATGTGTCATCGGAAGACAGTATTGATAGTGAAACCGATGTACCTTCAACATTGGGTCATTGTCAACATCAAGCTGTCACCGTATTTGTGTGTCGGCTCGCCTGACACGCAGCGGACTATTGTATGTGTTCCCGTTGAATGAACAATAGATCACAACTAGTAGGCTTTTAATCTAACACGTGTTGTTGTTGCTGCGAGCTAAAAGATTTTCCTCGCTCTATTATTGCACGTTGTATTTGCAAATAATTTCTTAATTATTTTCAAATTCATATTCATTTTATGTTATTATTGGAAAATTTATTTTTAAAAATATTCTTTAAAATAATATATTTTTTATTAATATTCTTAACTAATATACCTAAAAAATAAAGTAAATTAATTTTGTATACAAATTTTATCTAATATACACATACACATATTATTTTTGCATATAAATTTTTTTTCGGCATACAAAATTACTTCAAACATTATTATTGCATATAAATTATTTTCTGCATACGAATACTGTTAACGAACAAACTAGTCAAAATATTATCGCAAATATAATTTCTATTTCGCATACGAAAATTGTTACCTATAAACTACCTAAAATATTATTTTACTCAAACATTTTAGTATAAATGAGTATTATTTAAATTAAAGTTAAATTAAAAATTAATACAAATAACAAAAATTATACTAATAAAAAGAGATTACAAATTCAAAAACACGCATTTTTTTGTCGCAAAATGGTAATTAAAATAGTGAATTGTCATTGAAAAACTCTGAAATTTGTTGAATGACCAGTGAAAATATCTGAAATTCGATAGTAAATGTTTGGTGGTAACTGGAATAGAAAACGGTGAAATAAAACACTGACTGCTTTTATTTAAATGAGTTCGTATACCGGTTATGTGAACTCACACTGCTTATTCAGGGGTCGTATAACGCTTATGCGAACTTTCTGAACATGCCAAGTCTGTCATCAGTTAGACTGCATTTAAACAAACGTTCTAATTTGTCATTAACATAATGAATGGCACTTAGAACTTGTAAAAAATGTATAAATTTGTATACCTGATTTCTTAACATGTCTAATTGAGAAAACTGATATGTAAACTCCTTAAATAATGTTTAGAATTCATTTTCTTTAAACGATTTCTCTTTCTCATCCTCCCTAATAAAAACAATCCAAAAAATTACGAGAACTTTTAGGGAATGCATCACTTACCGTCCCAAAACTTTAGAATTTATGACGGATTTAATAGTTTTGAAGTTTGACACTTATGACACCTTTAAACTTCAAATTGTAATAACATTCTTAATTCTTTTATCCCATATTTTCACTTTGATGCGGATATGAAAAATTTGAGGTGTATTTTTTTAACTTGTTTATTAAGAAAAAATCCAATTTTCTTTCTCATTTCAAAGTAGGCTATTTCTAGTAGGAATAAAAATAATACATTATAGTAAGTAAAGTTGTTGCTTATTGTCCTCCAGATTGTGAGTGACTTCACTCTGCCTCATACACATTAAAACTTGTTAAATATTTTCAATTATAGATTAGAAAAGTGAGCCTTCGCTACGCTTCTCAGACCTTTCAAAATACTTCTTTGTTCTCAAAATTCAAAATGGTTTTCATATGTGTGTGTGTTTTATTTAGACTGCAGACCATTTATTTCTATTGTTATAAATTATTTTGTTCAAAAAACACTTTTATGAATGTTTGAATTGTTTTGTCAGTATCTTATGTAGTTTGACCTCAATTAACTTGCACGCCAATTATGATGACCTGGATTTGTGACTACTAATGTTGTCACTCCCCCGCTACCTTAAACTACATATATCAACAATTTAACGGTCACCTTAACTGCTCCAATCAGCCGCGGTGAAAGTCGTATTCGAGTCCAAGATTATTTATTCCAACCGTTAAATCTTTATAGTAATTTTTTCTGACATTCGTTGGCCACTTATGATTTTCGTTAGCTTTGTTTCAATCCGATCTTTTTTCTATAACGTTTTTTTAATTTTGTCGCATTTATTATGGTGGAAAACTTAAGAACATTTTGTTTTTAAACAAATTTGCGTTGAACTAGATAAAATAATTGCATTTTTATATAAAATAATTGCATTTTATATATATATTTTTTCAACCGTGATTCCAATCCATTTCCGGTAATGTTACATTTCTTAAATAAAAATCAGCAAAGGAAGAAATGTAATCATATATAAATAAAAGATATGAAGAATTTTAAATAAGCACTAATCAAATGGTAAATGTAGTTCTCTCAAAAATGGCAGTAAAAATTATTTTTAAGAACATTTTGATTTAGAAATCAATTAATTATCTATTTATTTGGATTTTGTTATACTTACTAATTAAGCGATTTTTATAAAAATAAAAAAATGTTATTTTTTTAATATTTTCATTATAAATTATAATTTAATAATGATTAATTAGCCTTTCAAAATTATTAGATGGCACAACTAATAAAAAATTTTAGATTAAAATTATTTTAACATAAACTCATTTAGTTAAAGAAAAAAAAAAACAAGATTCGTTAATTTTCGGACGATTTATTTGCGAACGGCTACAAGGAAGAAGAATTTTAAGTTGTAGTGGGCAAATTGGCCATTTAAAAAGTTGAGAAAACCAGAGTCCAAAAGCGTGATGAACTTTAATTGACGAGGTCAAATTTGGGATTTCGAATCCACAACAGTTAAAAAATCGCACCGTGAGAAACGGAGAGGCGCAAGCAAAATTTTCAATTTGCCAAACAGAAAACAGGGAGAAAGTCCTCATCAGTCGTCACCATCTTCGTTCGTTTCTTTCCCTTCCGTTTTCCTGTCAGTACTGTTTCTTATTCTCCTTCAATTTAAACCTTCAAACCACAAATAGTACAACCAACGCCGGAAAACCCCAAAACCCACACACTCTTACACCTTAAAACCCCGTCTAAGTTACAGTATTCTGATAATGTCTAATGCTGTGACTCGAACCCACTCCGGTGACCGGTTCTATAACCCGCCGGCGTTGAGGCGCCACCATCACCATCAGCTGTTGTTGCAGAAGCAACTTCATATGGCGTCCAACGGCGACACCCAAGTCATTTCTGAAGACGAGTCGACATTGAGTTTGTCTAACTCGGAGGCAGCTTCTACTACTACTAAGTTTAATTCGACCAATTTGGACCGTCTGATGGAATCGGTTACTCCTACTGTTCCTGCTCATTACTCTGATAAGGTAATTCACAGTTGCAAATGGAAAGTTTATTTTTTTTTTTTTTGACTTCACAGTTCATATGCGTAGCTCTCTCAAGTTCCTTTTTTGCATTAGGTTATTTTTTCTTTAAAAAAATTGTGATCCATTAACAGAAGTTGAAAGTTCAATACAAATTGATTCATTATGCAAAGGCTGAAGAGAGTTTTGAATATTAAAATTTTCCTGCCTTTTGTTAAGTGTGCTATTGCTTGGTGTGTTCATAGTTTTCACTCTGTTAAAGATATTGCTTATTGGAAAGATGTAAAATGACCGCGGTGGAGCTTCACCAAGATCTGCTCGTACATACTAACTGTATTTTAATCAAAATTTAAACCATTATTGTTTTATCAACTGAATAGTTCTTCAGATTTTATTGTTAGTGCTGATACTTATAATCCATGTTTATATGAGAGGGAAACAGGAACAAGGAAAATTCACTATTTTCAGATTTAAAAAGATAATGTTTAAATTGCATTACATTGACTTGACAAGGACTTTTATCATGTTGTTAAGTTTTCATTCTTTGGGCTGCAGGCACGGTTGCAAGGTCGAAGTACTCATGAAGCTGATATGCAACCCTTTTTTTGCCTTGGGGATCTATGGGAATCATTCAAAGAATGCAGTGCATATGGAGTGGGAGTGCCTCTCGTATTAAACGAGAGCAACAGTATTACTCAGTACTATGTGCCATCCTTGTCAGGGATCCAATTATATGTAGACCAAAATAGGTTGAGGTGAGCCTATTTTCATTCTATTTCCTATTTTATTTAGCGCTATTAATATCCAACGACATACTTTGTCGTTTTCCCTATTCTGTTTTTTTTTCTCGTGGTGTTACTGGATTTTTAAACAACCATCAAGATGTGTTTTCAGTTTACCTCTCTTCCACTGCATAGCCAGAAGGGTTAATGATTAGTTCGTTATCAAGCGGAGTCTCATTATTTGTGCCAGGAAACAAAATGCAATTAATAACATACTTTTCATTTCTGTGTGGTGAATGAATGATTTCGTTTCGTAATCATGGTCTATTTTGTTCACTTTATAATGTTTATGACTTGATGTATTATAAGACCAAAAATTGAGCTTATTTGCTTTTTTATTTGAGAGTAGGCAAAAGAATTTAAAAAATACTATAAAGCCAATATTTTCGACTTAAAATTGAGCATAAAATTCATGTTGAGCTATATTATCAGGGAAAAAACAGGAAATATGGTTGTCTGCTGATTGATTTATTTAGTAGAAAGTAAATAAAATTCTCAAGGATGGTATTTGCAAGCCTGAATAGAAATTTGGACTGAACATGCTTACTGAAATTGTGCTGTGGGCACTCATCAGAATGAGGTCTTGAACTGAACTAGAGGCATATATTTTTGCTGAAAATAATCATACTATATATATTAAGATCGTGTTTCCTCTTTCTTTTACTATCTATTTTAAATAAATTTGTTCATGGTTTGCTATTTATGATGTTATTATGTGTTAGTTTGTGTGAGTTATCTTTTTCTTCATCAGCAGCCTTTCATTTGATATACTTTAGGTTTTTGCTTTGTTCTTTCAAAATTGTTATATGGACCTGGCAAGTTCTGATTGAAGTATGTTCCTCCATTTATATATACTTATTATAACCATTGAATTATTTTATACATGTGTGAGTGGGACTGGTGATTATGGTATCGTATAAATGTGTGAGCTTTATCATAGTTTATAGTTCTGGTAATATGCAGCCATTGCACCATTCTTTTGTTTATTCAAAATCGCCATTTATCAGTTTGTCCCATTTCTCAAGATCTAGAGGTGACATATGGAGATAGATGATGCCAATGCCAAAACCCCATGAGCTTATTTTTAACAACTATCACTTATTGTCATTCCCTTGCGTAGGTGCCAGCCTGTAATACATTAAGCACAAAACTGGGTTGGTTCCCATGAGTTTATTTTTAACAACTATCACTTATTGTCATTACCTTGCGTAGGTGCCAGCCTGTAATACATTAAAAACAAAACTGGATTGGTTTGTCCAGAACATTTTCTGACGATCTAAGTAGCTAAACAACTTGGTAGTGTGCTGCATGTAAAGCTGCAATTTTTTTTTTTTTTAAATGGAAGCTAGAAAAATGAATGACTATCATCAAAACCTCATTAATCATTCGTACCTCATATAGAACTTATCCTTCTTTTCCCTTTTCAGTTCTTTCACAACAGCAACGTGTGTCGGTGAAAGTTTCTCATTATCCTTCTAAAATTGTAGGAAAATTAGTCTGCTGTAAGAAGGATTTGTATAAACCGTATTCTGGTAGTCTTTCAAGTTCAAGCAAGACAGCTTTCATGAATTTAATTTTCAACTACTAATTCTGGTATTGGTACATGTTTTATGTACAATTGTTTAAGATGTTTTCTATTTATGAATATTTGCATGTTCATTTTTTAGGAAGTATGGTGATGAAGGTGAAGCGGAGAGTTCAAGGGAGACAAGTAGTGCTGGTAGTAGTGACTGTGAAGCGGAAAAGTGGGGTAAAGATGGCGTTGATGGAGTGTGGGGTCTAGATAATATTATGAACCTAAACTCTCAGGGATTGCAAAAACTTTCGTTGAAGGATAAACCTGTTAATTGTTCATTCAACAATGGAACCCATAGTTCCAACTCAAATGGGCAACTTGTTTTTGAGTATTTTGAACAGGAACAGCCACATCATCGGATGCCCTTATATGTTAAGGCAAGTCCAGAACTCCATGTTTAGGAAGATTAACATGTCTGAGTTTGTGTTTGTTCTGTTTGCACTTACTCTACTGCGACCCCTCCAGGTTTCAACTCTTGCATGTCAATTTCCAGAGATCAATACTTATAGGAGCTGTGATTTATTGCCTGCAAGTTGGGTTTCTGTGGCATGGTATTTTTTTCCTCTATCATGTTATCAAGTTTTGGGTGTTCGAAATGCAGTTGATTCTGATTATTCTATCTCTCTCCCTCTCTCTCTCTCTCTCTCTCTCTCTCTCTCTCTCTCTCTCTCTCTCTCTTTTTTAACCTTTTTTGGTTATTGCATTTGAATTTTGATACAGGTATCCAATATACAGAATACCTATGGGTCGAACCCTGCAAAATCTGGATGCATCTTTTTTGACCTTCCATTCGCTAGCCCCACATGCTAGAAGTACAGTTTCTCTCTTTTCTGTCTCTTTAAACTCAATTTGTTGATGGCACGGGTCTTGCTCTAAGTAATGATTTTGTTATGCTTCCATGACTACTGTAGGCGGGAATCAACTACAGTTTGATGCACTGAATGGTAGGAAGGCCTCTGGCACAGTTGGTTCTTTAAAGAATATGGGTCTACCTGTTTTTGGCCTTGCTTCCTATAAATTGCGAGGTTCCATTTTAACTCCTGGTGGAGCCCATGAACGGCAGCAAGCAAATTTTCTTTTCCAGGCTGCTGAGAACTGGCTCCGGCATTTGGATGTCAATCTTCCAGATTTCCAGTTTTTTGTTTCACACAATTCACAATGGTGTGATAATAGCAACAGCTTGTAGTGGAGAAGTTCAAGGTAAAATGCCTATGCACAAAATTATTACTCATGGAAAACAGCTCAGTTTGCTGTTTGTAAGTTCTCATGCCATTTGTGGTGGCATCCATTAAACAAAAGGAGGGGAAATCATTTGAAAATTAATTTTGGATGCATTGGAACCTTTGATCATTTTTAATCTGGGCATATCAGTAAATCGCTCACCATGCTTTCTTGAGTGATTGCTTCCTCAGAACTTTTGGCATTGGTTTGAGGAACTAAGAACTCTATTTGCCACCTACCGAGCACTTGGCATCTCCTAATCTATAAGGTTTATTTAAGTATATTGCTAAGTGTGCTTTTAGTTTTGGATTAGTTGTATAGTTCTTTAGGGAATAATTTTCGCCCTAGAGTAGAGTGTAGCAACTAAGATAATGCTGAAAATTACCAGAATGAAAGGGGGATTGATGACCCCATTGGAAAACTCCTGTAATGTGTCATCCCTAGGACAGGATCGCCACTTGTTTGAGTAATGGTAATCCTTATTTTCTAGCATCTATTTTTTGTTTTGAGTAATTTTGATTGATATTCATTGGCTTATCCATCTTTCGAAACCTCTTTTTAGTATTGAATAATACGTGCATTTCTTGCCTATAATAAAAAATGTTTGAACATATTGAAAAATATTACAATTATTAGTTTAAGAAGTGGCCAGTAAACCTATCCAATTCATTTACAAAAAGATTAGGTTTTGTGGGAGTTGTGGATTCATAGAAATGATAAGAGGAGAGAACTATCTTGGAAACTAGCAAGCACTGGAGAGTGCAGACGAAAATACGACACAGCTCAAACCAATTAAGTTTTTAGTATTAATATACAATTAACTTATAATGAATTGGTAACACATTATTTGTTTCTTAAAAAAAATTAGGTTGCTTTCTAATAAAAAATTGAATTTTTTTAACAAATGTTACATAAACTTTAAAATATTAACTAAATATCATATTTATTAGTATGATATAAAAATATATGTATTTTCATTATCATGGTATTGATAAATAATGCATATTAACTTATATATAAAAAGAAAATAAGCATATTTATCATAAATAAAAATATAACATTTATTAATATAAGTTTTAAAAATTATGTAATATTTATTAAAAATAAGTTTAAAAAATTGACAGTCATTTCAAAAAAATTTAAAAAATTGAAGAACATGATTGTATAATTCATGGGGCCGCCGAAAGGAGCCCATACGAATTACTTCAAGCCTCACTTCAAAAGCCCAATACAGAAAACCAAGCCCTTAGTTGTCGATCGGGGTAAGCCGATTCCGATCGAGGTTATCGCTACATCTAACCAAGGACGCAATTAGATCCCTATCCAGGAAATCCTTATCCCTAAACTTGCAGAAACCCCCGCCCTCAGTGTGCCTTCTTCCTAGTCTAAAAGCTTGTCTAAGCTAATTCAAAATCGATTCCGAGGTGCGTTTTATTAATCTATCCTCGTCATGGTTATCTCTGTCAAGTTTCTACTCTCTCCTCAATTATTTGATCATTCATTCTTTTTCTTTTCAGCAGACTGTTCCTTATATATTTGATTCAAAGCGCTTAATTGTTGAAGAAAATTGAAAATTTGTAATAGAATCCATCTTTAATTATAATATGCAGTATGCTTGCTGCCCCTTCAATTAGACATTCACTTCAAAGTAATTTGACTTGGACTTAATTTATAAAAGTGAATTGAATTCTTGTTGAAGAATTTTACTTTATTTTACATTGATGCAAAGTGTATTTGCAGTGGAATAAGAAAATGGGTATCCGAGCTAGGAATGGAAATGATCGTTTGAGGACTATTTGGACACCAGAAATGGATAGATACTTTATTGGTCTTCTGTTAGAGCAAGTGAGCAAAGGCAATAAGTTCGATGATCATTTGTTCAGTAAAAGAGCATGGAAGCATATGACTTCATTGTTTAATGCCAAGTTCAGATTTCAATATGAAAAGGATGTTCTGAAAAACAGGCACAAAACTCTAAGGAATCTATACAAGGCTGTAAAGCAGCTTCTTGATCAGAAGGGGTTTAGCTGGGATGAAAATCGACAAATGGTCACTGCTGATAATAATGTTTGGGATGAATACATCAAGGTGAAATAGTGTTTAATTTTCAGTAGGTTTTAAATATTTTCATGAGGATAGTTATGGCTTATCGTTTTTTTCAATTGCAGATGCATTCAAATGCTCGAGCATTTAGGATAAAAACTATCCCTTATTATAAAGATTTATGTTTGATATATGGAGATGCAAACATTGAAGAAAAAGGTTAGTTTTCAATTTTCATACTGTCATTGAGAATCATTTGTCTGCACCGAGTATCATTATGTTATATGAAAATTTAGAATCTGATGCCATTGGAAAAACAGGTGACAATTTGCCAGAATTGTTGCCAGATTTAACAGAGAATGAAAGGGTCAAAGAAACTGAAGAAAATGAAACTTTAGAAACATTTCAAGAAATTACAGTTGATGATGATTACAGAATCTGCGTGTCAAATGTGGTAATTGATGATTCTGCATCAAAAGAGTCGCTGGATGATTTGCATCAGGGTGCAGCAAATGCAACAGGAAGCTCGGGAAACAACCGTACTAGGACATATTGGCAGCCACCAATGGATCGTTATTTCATTGACCTTATGCTTGAACATTTGCGGAAAGGGAATCAGATCGATGGTGTATTTCGAAAACAAGCATGGACTGATATGATTACCTCCTTCAATGCTAAATTTGGCTTTAATTATGATGTGGATGTGCTAAAAAATCGCTACAAAACTCTGAGAAGGCAACATAATGTCATAAAGAACCTTCTTGAGTTGCCTGGGTTTGCTTGGGATGATACTCGACAAATGGTGACTGCTGATGACTATGTCTGGCAGGACTATATAAAGGTACAAGCTGGTTTTTATTGTTTCTTGTGAAAGTTTTTGAGGGAAAATTTTCTTGTATGATTTTTGAATAGTAATTGTAACACTTATGCATTAATTTAAATGCAGACACATACAGATGCAAGGCAATTCATGACCCGGCCTATCCCATACTTCAAAGATTTATGCATGATATGCAGCGATCAAAGCTTTGATGAAAATGACTGCTTCTCTGCACAATGTTTGGAGCTGCAAAATGATTTCCCAGAAGTCAAGTTTCCCAGGACTTCGCAGAGCTCTCAATCTCCAGCTGCATCAATTTCCATCGAAGAGGAATTTGGGGATATGTTGGAGTCTATACATCCAGCTTCAAGAAATGTTGTGTTTAGTCAGAAGAAGAAACGAGAATTAGAAAACCATTCGAATTCTGATTACACCAAAAGGGCTCGAGGCAAAGAGGAAGGCATGGCTGTTGCTCTTAGGGAGATGGCAACTGCAGTTTCATCTTTATCAGATAAAAGGAAGGATGAGAATCCAAGTTTTTTGTCGATAGAGAATGTAATTCAAGCAGTTCAAGCTTTGCCAGACATGGATGAAGAACTTATATTAGACGCTTGCGATTTCTTGGAGGATGACATGAAAGCTAAAACATTTATGGCTTTGGATGTCAAACTACGAAAAAAATGGTTAATAAGAAAGCTTCGACCAGATTTATAGATTCCTATGAACGTAGTTTTCCATTCTTGAGCAAGTCTTGCACATACAAGGTGTTAGTCATAGTATGCACAGAATTAGCATTGGTAATGTAAATCTTGACTCATTCTGTAAAGCTTTTAGTATACAGAAACCCTCCTTTCTTAGGTTTTAGTTATCTTCAGTTCTGTTATATGTTGTGTTTGGCTTAATTAGCTTATGATTTTGGATTACACATCACTTAGATAATGTTATGAGATATATGGAATTCGCATCTATGACAATACATTGATTTTAACAGATGACATGTTTTGTTTGGAGTGGAGGATTGAAATTCTGGTATATTGTTAAAGTCGATACACACTTTGCTATTAGGATATGTCTTATCATGAAAAAATATCTAAATTTAATGACAAAGCAACAGTTTATATATACATATAATTTTAATAGATGTTGAGAGATAAGGAGATATGAGCAGTTAATAATAAATAATTGAATGGCTGCAAGCTTGCAGCAACTATATTATATAAACTTCCAAGTAGAGTTAGTGAATCCAATGTCAGCTTCAATTGGTTAGAACCAAAAGCTTATGTTGTTTTATGTCATTTAAATCATGCAAAACTGTCGATTAATAAGAATCTTTCGCCCACTACAAAAAATTGCAGATGCGATTAGAAAAGGTGCCTTTTTGCAATTTGCTCAAGTTCTTAGAAGAATAATTGTATTAGCATGAGATATTATACTTTGGTGATATGTAATGTAGCCAACTCAAAAATGTTCAGTTTAAGGATAATGTCAGACTCTGATTGTGTAGTTTTTGAGTTCATTGAGTCATCCTATAGTAAAAGAAAGATAGTAGTTAATGATATAAATAAAATTATTGTTTCAACGGATGTATCCGCATATAAAGTTAGGAGATGTAATTGAGTCGAACCCGAGCAACTAAACCGCAACTCAGCTGACCCGTAATATTAATATTGTTGTCTTAACTCTTTAACTGTTCATGTTGGATCGCTATCAATAAAGACTCTTCTTTTTAATATACTAACCACTATGCTTACCTAAAACATATATATATAAATATGCCACACCTCAATTGTGAATGAGTTATTTGATTTAATTAATGATTAAAAAAAATAGGAGCAATGATGATACCCTTGTTTGGTTGCATCTCAATCACATGCTGGGATTTGACTACACCTATTTGTATCATATTAAATTATAAGATTGGAAATATACAAAGGGAAAAGTGTCTGTATCCTTGTCTAATTATTATTTTCAATTAGCTGTAATTGCTATATTCAGGCTATGAAATTGCCAATTTGTTCAATCAGAAATTTCCACCATGTTTCTCGTTTCGCAAAGCTTTTGCTTTCACTCAACAAATCTTTTTCTTGATAATTACGGATGCGTAGGATCATAACTTCCCCCTCCTTCAAAATGGAAACATTTAATATTTGTAGGACTCCTCAATTATATATATATACACACATAAACATTGTGCGAATAGGAATTTAAAATTATATATTATTAAAATAAAAATATTTGAATCCCAAAAAGAATTAATGTGTAGATATGACTATGACTTAAATATTTTGTCCATCGTTGTGATTTGTCCAAAACATCTCATAGTTAATAAAAAATAAAAAATTCAAAATTTATAAATATATAATGATTTTCAACATAATAATATTGAAAATTTATTTTTGCAAATATTACATGTTTTATTAATTTATTTTAAATATATCCCATAAGAAAGTCGCTTGAAAAATGGTATATTGGAAATATAGCATTATAAAATTTTGAATGTATTGTCAAAATATTTTCTTAATCTCATATACATAGGTGTAGTTAAACATGCAATTAAATTAAGAAAAAATAATTTATGTGAATCTTAGGAAACAACAAACAATAAATCTATCATCTTATATTAATAATAATTGATCTCTATTATTAAGACAAATGTATTGTTTAGTAATTTTGATGATGCACTGTTCTAAAAGACTATTTTGGCCGAAGAATGAATGAAAAGGAGGACGTAGAGAGGGAAGGAATCTAACATATTTTTGAAGCGTTTTAATACATTTTATTAAAGCAGCAGCATATTGCCAAAAACAAAAAATTAGCAGCAGAACATTACTGCAACGGTTTATAGTTTACCTGAAACTTAGACCACTTATCGCCCCCTATAAATAATCCCAATCCCTCCATTCCTTTCCCCAACCTTCTTCACTTCCCCATTTCCGGGAAAGCTCCATCTCTCTCTCGCGCGCGCTCTCTGATCTAATCCTCCGACCAAAACATTTAATAATGGAGCAGTACAGATTCGTAATCGAAGCAGACGAAGCCGAAGCGATGGCCAAACAATTAGGCCTTACGGTCATCGAGCTCCTCCCTACCTTAGTCAATTCGGCTCGTTCCTTGGCTCGCCCCTCCATTTCCAATTACTTTGTTAGCGCTGTCGGGCTCGGATCCTCCGGACGTATCTTTTTTGGAGCTAATCTCGAATTCCCTGGCCTCCCTCTCCACCACTCTGTCCACGCCGAACAATGCCTAATCACTAATCTCGCTCTCAATGCCGAATCCACTCTCAATTACGTAGCCGTCTCCGCCGCCCCATGCGGTCACTGCCGGCAATTCTTTCAGGAAATCCGCAACGCTCCTGATATCCAGATCCTAATCACAGGAGATAGTAATACCAACGATTCCGGCGTTGCAGCTGATAGGAACGGAGATGTAAAGCAATTTGAACCCTTGTCGCATCTTCTACCGCACAGATTCGGGCCAGATGATCTTCTCGATAAGGAATTTCCCTTGGTTTTAGAACAGCATAATAACAATTTGTCTTTGATAAACGATTCTAGTAATAATAATATTCCCAATGGAATTAGTACCAAAATCTGCGAAGATTTGAAATACGCCGCTTTAGAGGCCGCCAACAATTCTCACGCTCCGTACAGTAAGTGCCCATCTGGGGTGGCGTTGATGGATTGTGAAGGCAAGATTTACAGAGGTTCGTATATAGAGTCTGCGGCGTATAATCCGAGTTTGGGTCCGGTGCAGGCGGCGATTGTGTCGTATGTGGTTGGAGGAGGCGGTGGTGGGTATGAGAAAATTGTGGCTGCTGTGTTGGTGGAGAAGGAAGGTGCTGTAGTGAGACAAGATTACACGGCAAGGTTGCTTTTGCAGATGATTTCATCCAAGTGCGAGTTTAAGGTATTCCATTGCAGTTCTAGTAAGTCCTGTTGAATTACACTACTTTGGTTCTCGGTAGATTAATTGTGTTTATAAAAACCCCTGTAATATTTATTTTAAATTGCCAATTGCCAGATGAAATGAATGGGTAATCGATGAATTAATTAGTTATAATAAATCTCCTCGTATCCTTTATCAGATTCCATGTTTCCTCATCCTGTTTTCTACAAACATGATGTCAGCCTATTAGAATGCATACTCCTATGGTTGGTTCTCCTTTTTATGTTAAAATCTGAAATTTTGAACAGTTGAAATTAAATAGTATTAGCCAAGAAGTATCTTGATTCTTGATGAACTTAAAGATTTTGATTGAACAAATTTAAATTTATTTACCAATTCGATTGAAAAATAGTTAAATTCAAAGGAAACATACAATAGAATAGTACCCTTTTCCATTTTTGTGATTGACGAGTTAAGAAATAAAGCAATTGCGGCTGATGATTATATTTTGAAAGCTTATGATCGAACCAGTGGAGTTTTCTGACTCAATTTTCCAATACTTTAAAAAGTTTCACTTTAACACAACACAACACAACCATTGTGTGTGATTGTAAATTGATGATTATGATGAAACATAAAAAATGTCAATTAAAAAAAAAAAAATATTTGTTTTTCTGGTCGTAGTTTGAGTTTGGCAGGACTACGTCTACCCAATAATAATCCAATTACTTGTTATTATGCACACTCAGCACAGCAAGGGCCAAAAGTAGGAACTGCTTATTGATAAGACAGCTTTTCTAGCGGTAGTGCTTCCTTACTGCTTACTAGTTTCACAGCTTCTGTTAATGGACTTCTGACTTATTTTTTTTTTTAATTAACCGTATTTGTCTTTGCATTAACTCCAAACCCTTAAGGAAAGCAAAGAGTTTTTAATTAATTAATTAAAGTAAACAATCATTGTAATGATTGCTTTAAAGGGAAAACAATAATGACATTTTTTACTTTCATTCCCATACGAAATGAAAACCTTTAATTGTCTTTCCAGCTATGCCGTATATTTTAATATTTTTCCATTCGATTCTCAGCGCATCTATAATTTTACAATATGGTAAAAATAAAAGATGTTACATGTTTCAAGTACACTAAAGTGTCATTAAAAAATATAGTAACTATTAGCCATTAATTTCAAAATATGAATCACCATAAGAGTAAAAACCAAGATTATTATTGACAAAGTTAGTGAGATGAGAGAGAGTATTCTAGAAGAAGATTACAGAGATGAGATAAAAGATGATTCTGTAAAGGAATTACAGACAAAAAACCAACCAACTTCTTCTTCCTTCTTTTCTTATATACAAGCTTCACAATCTGTATGCTATTTGATTGGCTACTGGTCACGTGGCTTTATAACAGAATTAAGAAAACAATAAGCACCATACTGTTATCTTTTAATTGAGTTTTTTCTTTAATTTGTAATTGGTACAAACAATTTGAACCCAAAAATCAAATAATAAAAGATTGAATGAGACTAATAATCATATAAAACAATATTTTTTAAAATACTATTTTTTTTATTTTCACAAATTTCTTATCCACACACAAATTTGTTTTTGTTTCTTTATTTGTAATTAAAAGAAAGAATGATAGACATGTAAATTTCAATCAATATAGAAAAATCAAATAGTAAAAGATGGAATGAGACTAATAGTAATACAAAATAAAATTTTCTTTCACAATTTTATTTTATCTCATACACATAAATGTTCATTTCCTTATTTATAATTAAAATAAATAATATATATAAATGAATTGTCATTATTGTCTTTACATTTAGGTGTTTATTTTTCTCTAACAAAAATTATCATATTACCTGCAGATTGCAAGAGCTCAATTTGCTCCCACTGAACGGTTTTTTTATGATATTAATATGTTTGTTAATCAATTTCTCAGTTTATTAATTTTTTTTTTTATATTGAAAGTAATTTGAATGTGTCTTTAACATAATTTCAACATATTCTAAAGAATTATTTTATAAATAATAGAATATTGAACTTTAGCAATAATATTTAAATATACATATTTTACATCATTTGGTCAAATGCGGTATGCATGCATTCTTTGATGTTGGCTAGAATTTGAGGAGAATATATGTAAGTTTAGTTTTTTCTTTAAAATGTTAGAATTTTTTTTTTTATTGAAAATAATTTAAACATATTTTTAACGTATTTTGAATAATTATTTTATAAATTTCTACATTATTTGAATACTAAAGTCAACTAATATAATTTTTAGTTGTTTGAATGTTGGTAATGTAGTGATATTTTGTTATAGGATTTTGTGTTTTTGACTTTAAAATACTAGAAGTATTTTTTGTGCTTTAGATATAAGTTATTTTATAGATTTTTTATATATTTGAATACTAAAATCAAGTAGTATAAGTTTTATATTTTTTTTTGACGCTCTTAATCTAGTAATATTGTATTTCAGATTGTGTTTTTTTCTCCAAAATAGTAGCAGAAATTTTTTTTGTGTTTTGAAAGTAAATTGAACTTATTTTTATTGTTTTGCTGCTGAAATGATTGCTATTTTAATTGTGTTAAATGTGTATAAATTTTTATTTGTATTGAAACCTCATTTGAACATTTTTTTAAATGGTTCTCATAGGTTTATATATATATATATATA
>CANUEY010294546.1:0-35165 GCA_948099555.1 Croton setiger | reverse complement strand
TTTAATTAATGAAACTAGGGAAACTGTAACTGAATTATTTGTTGAATTTTCTGCAAATTCCGCTTCGGCTATTGAAACTGACATTGGCGGAAGTTCTACTCCCGCCAGACCGGGTGGGACCTCGGTTCAAAAGAAAATGTCCCTTATTTATTCCCAACGCCAAAAAAGGTCGAGGGGGACCGGTGCAAGTTCCTATCCGGAACTTGACAAATACCTTTCCACCGAGTTTGAATTTTCAGGTGCGGCAACGGATCCAATTAATTTCGACATATTAGAGTGGTGGGGAAGGCATGAAGACACTTTCCCAATTATGGCCAAAATTGCTAAAAAAGTTTTGGCGGCGCCGGTCTCAACAGTCGCCGTTGAACAAGCATTTAGTGCCGACGGCCTTTTGTTTTCCGAGAAAAGTACAAAATTGAGAGCAGAAAATTTAGAAGCTCAAGCGTGCGTCGACGATTGGGCGGCCGCCGACTCACGAAAACAAAAATGCTGGACTTCTACCTCCGATGAAAGCTACGAAGTCACCGAAACCTCCTCTGCCGCCGAAAATTGAGGTAAGCATTAGAACTACGTGGGCTTTAATTTTTTTTTTCCGCCAAAGAAAATACGTAGGCCGAATAATTTTTTTTTCCGCCAAAAAAAATTATTCGGCCTACGTAAAAAAAATTATTCTCAAGCCCAACTTCTTTTCCATTTTTTTCTCTCTTTCAATTTTTTTTCCATTTTCACAATTTCAAATTTTATGTATGTAAATTCAATATGTAACATTTCTCAATTAATAAAATATTTATTTTTAATATATTGATTTTATTGTCTACATTTTTTTTAATTGAACTTATTATTTTTTTTATTCTTCAATTAATTTTGTTTTTTACTAATTTTCTTTCTTCAACAATTCAATCCAATTAATCAACATTTAAAATTACTCTTCAACATTTACAATTATAAATTACAAATTTCTTTTTCAACTATTAAATTTAAAAAATTACAATTATTATTAATTTTCAAGTCCAAAAATATTATTCATACAATTTAAATCCACAAAAAATTAATGTTCATTTGAATTAATTAAATTGATGTTAGAAGTTAATTTTCCATTTTTTTTCCTTATTTTTTTTTATTTTCAGAAAAAATATCATTGAACCGGCGGTTAACCGAGTTTGAATCGCCGGTTAACCGCCCCTAATTCGGCCCGCCGGTTTGTTTTCCTCCGATCCGGCCTCCCTCGAACCGTCCATAACCGCCGGTTTAACAATCTTGAACCGCCGGTTTTTGGCCCGCAAATTAACCACCGGTTAATCGGAACCGCCGATCCGTTGAACTGCCGGTTACGGTTTGATTATGTCATGAACCGTGACCCAGTGGGACGAGGCCCGGAACCGGCCCGGCCCGTAGTCACATCTACCCTATCCCATGTCTTGTGGGAAAGAGTAGCTCTGCAATTCTGTAAATCAGTGAAAAAATAATTTTATTCTCTTTGTAATTTAAAGGCAAAGCTAGAAATGGATTCCGCTAGTTATTTCTGAATTTCTGTTGTTCAAATTGAAAAGAAAAGAAATCTTAAAAAAGCATCGCTTTCAAGTCCAAATAAATACTAATTACTACAGTTCCAGATTTTTTTTTAAAAAAAATTCTGGGAAAAAAAATCAATCAAATATTGTCAAATGAAATCAACCAGATCTTTTAATCAAAATTATTAAGGGAAAAAATAACGAGTAATACCTTGCAAGCTAAAGATGGATTTCTTAGGTCTTTTTGACTAGAGAGAACTCACAAACACACGCCATTTTCCTTTTGACAAACTTCAAAGGGAAGAGAAGATTTGTAGTTCTTCTACCGGCTGGAACTGATTTTCCCCACGTCGATCTAAGGGTTGGATTGTGAGGGTCGACGGTGGTTAATTTGATTTCCTTGGATCAAAGTTGTCCCTCATCGAAGAAGATGACCATTGGGATGCAAGATTGGCAGTGGCAAGAGCTCGGTTGGGTCAATCATGGCGTCCCGTTGTTATCCTGGTGGTTTGCTCTTCGCAATGCAGGAGAAGAAAACGAAGACGACACAGACTACATTTGGAGATTCATTTAAAAAATGGAGTTTAAAATTAGAACGTGGACATGTGAAGAGGCTTTCACATAAGTCTTATGCAAACTAATGCAGTTCGCATAAAACTTATGCGAATTTAATTTTTTTTCCTTTTTTTAATGCAAGTTCGCATAAGATGTATGCGAACTTGCAACGGTAAACAGCGTTGTTGCCTTAATGATGGTATTAATGGCGTCATTTAGGGTGACGAAGTAGATGATGACACGTGGCCATGCGGAACAAGTTCGCATACATCTTTGAATAAGTCCGCAAAAGATTTATGCGAACTTGTAGCAGAACCCCAGCAAACGTCCAGCAGTTGGTTTTTAATCAAAATTCATTCCACTTTTCTTTCATTCACAAATCAAATTACTAAAAACGTTTAATTTTTGTAAGTTTTAGCTTCAGAGGATTAGGAATATTTGCTAAAAATGTACGTTTTCTAATTTTGAATTTAGTATTTTAATTTTAGTTAGGGTTTAGGTTAGTTGTAATTTAGAATTTAATAATTGATATACTAGGCATGAGAAAAAAAAATAGGATGTATGCTTAGAAATTTAGAATTTTGCGAGAATATGAGTAAAAAAAATTTGAAACAATAATATATATTTAATTTTTGCATAATTTATTTGCGTAATAATATTATTTGTCATGTTATGTAGAATATAGGATTTTTAGCTAAATTTACGTGCTATTAACTTAGAAATTAACTTTTAAGTAGAAAATATTTAATTATGCATTAGGTTCTTAGGGTTGTTAAAAATAGTATCATATTAGAATATAATTAAGCATAAATTAACCCGTACGGGCCGCGGTAATGGAGCGTGGAGAGTCATCATCTCAGCAGCAGCACGTCCTAGATCAGAGGCCCGCGAGCGGTGATCTGCTGTTCCTGCAGTAGGAACACAGATCGAGCCGCGTGTTTTGCGAGGAGCGAGCATACGACAGTCCACTCAGCATAAGACGAGCGGACACTCAGATATGGCGATTGCTGGAGTCGGAAGATGCCCGGACTCTGCACTACATCGACGAGATGGGTTTCGAGCCAGTGCGAAGAATAAGGTCCATATACTACGATTGGGCCCTATTGTCTGCTTTGGTGGAGCAGTGGCGCCCGGAGACGCACACCTTCCACCTGCTTATCGGGGAGGCGACGATCATGCTGCAGGACGTCAAAGTTATTCTCGGAGTCCCCGTAGACGAACGGTCGGTCAGTGGTCATTTTCAGAGACTCGGGGTCGGGTGGGCCAGTACTTCACAGATTTCTACGGGTTCGAGCCGGCGGATGCTGATATCAGGGGCAGCAGGATTATGCTCCGCAGCATAATCGCTCATCTGCTAACGCCTCCAGAGCCCACAGCGTCGGAGCACGTTTTCCAGCAACGTGCTCGCAGCTTCGTGTTGTGGTTACTTGGAGGTTTCCTCTTTTGTGATTCCTCCAAGAACAGTACGTCGATGATTTTGGCTCCGATACTTGAAGACCTCGCTGGCTGTCGACGGTTCAGTTGGGGTAGTGCCGTCTTGGCGTTTCTCTACCGGAACCTGTGCCAGACAGCGATGGGTTCTTGTTATATCGGAGGTTGTCTGCTGGTAGTCCAGGTAATTATTTTAATTTCAAAGATTTTAATGTATTTTAGAATGTTTAGGCTTTGTAGGTTTTTATAATCAGTTATAAATTGTTATTTTTTCAGGTTTAGGCATGGGAGAGGATCGCAACCCTTCGACCTACGCTCTCGGGTATGCATCCTCCGGTGATCCACGGATGTCCATATGCGCGTAGGTATGTATAAAAAAATATCGCATTTATAATTAGTTAAGATTTTACAATATTTTAGTAAATTACATTTATTTTTGCCATTTTAATGTATTTTTTTGTGTAGATGGTGCATTATGAAAAATGTTCAGGACATCACCAGCCATAACTTCCTGGGATATAGAGATCAATTGTCAGTCATGATAGCTGCTGAGGTATGTTTTATTCAGTTATCGTTATTTTCCTTTATTTCACTTCACTTTATTTTTCTAGTATGGTTTAGTATATAATTATATATATACAGCAGTTTATGTGGATGCCGTATGGAGAGCAACTGTTGCATGCTCTCCCGCCTCAATGCAGAGCGGGGCGTGGGATCTGGACCACCGTGACTCAGTTGATATTTATTGAGGTGGTCGAGTTTCACGTCCCGAACCGGACATTGAGACAGTTCGGGTATCGTCAGGAGATACCCGAACCGACTCTGCTACTGGGTGCGGACGAGCACAAGCGCTTACACAAGATCAGCCGTATTGGACGACCAAGCGAGGACTGGCTCCTATTCCACCAGTCCTCCGTCGCACGGTGGGAGGATCGACACAACACATTGGCAGCCGGAGATTTCATCGGTTCTGCAGAGGCTTCGAGGGAGTACCTCGCATGGTTCTAAGAGAGAACCATCCGTTTCATCAGCAACCTGGAGGAGCGGAGGACTGTAGCTGCAGCTCCTGGTTATATCGGATCTGCAGAGGCATACACAGCTCTAGTAAGTTATATTTATAATTTTTGGTTTAGGGATTTAGTTTTTTAAAATATCACATATATTTGTTGTCTGTGACAGGCTAGAGCATCATCAGAAGTTCTTAAATATGCGTTGGAGTATCAGCAGCGACTTCTCACTCTGGGGAGCAGACACGAAGATATGGTGGAATTTGTTGCTAGAGTGATTGATGGTCTCCAGCGGGGGTTGCAGACCCAGCAGACGCAACTCGATACCGTCCCCAGCCAGACATACATTCCTATTTCACAGAAACAGCCGGAGCAGCAGGAGCAGAGGCCTCTCAGACGGGTCGGGCGGGGAGGACGGGTACCTTCGAGCGGGAGACGACGTCAGGTGCATCCTCCGGCAGCATCACCGGTTCCTCCAGCAGCAGCCCCAGCCGAGTCGGATCGGACACTCAGCTAGGCGCTTATTTGACGGAGGTCCTCTACGATGCAGACGCGGTTCCACAGATACCGCTCCATTAAGCGGCATCAGCAGAGGGCGAAGCGGAGCAGGGGAGTCAGGAGTTGGACTCTGATGTTCCCCTAGCACTTCATAGATCGCCCCGACAGAAGAGATCTCCGAGATATCCCAGATCCTCCCATGTTAAGGAAAGACATGGGCGGAGAGATCCGGATGAGTAGTTATTTTCATTTGTAATTTTCTTTTTGTTAAATATTTGTAATCTAATATTTTTGTAAATATTATAAATATTTTTTTACTTTTATTTAATATATGTCTATCTTTTTTTAGTTTATTATTTTAATATATATCTATTTTTTATAAATACAAAGTGAATTCATAGTTTTTATTAAATTGTAATTTTCATCTAATTTCATAATAAATTGTAAATTAAAATCATATACTCATTTCATAATATAAATTAGTAGTTCGCATAAAACTTATACGAAGTATTAATCGATTAGAAGTTCGCATAATAGAGATGCGAACTATTAATTGATCATTAGTAGTTCGTATCTTGTATGCATAAAAACCCTATTTTTGTCCACCTTTCAAGTTTATCAAATTTTTATGTCCACTAAAAGTTTTTTAACTCCACCCATGCAAAGCACTCTACATTTGGAGGGTTGAATTGAAATGAAGGTACTTTGGGCATTTTGAAAATAAATTAGCGGTTTTGGAGGGAAAATATAAAGTAGGGACAAAGCAATACGTTTGTTTAAACTGCATGGACATGAATGAATCTTATGTTTAGGGAATATATATTTTCTTTTTATATACTGTATAAATTAATACGTACATTTTCAATTTACTAATAAATGATACTTACGGTTAAATATATACGTATCATATTTAGTTAATATTTTAAAATTATTAATATTTATATTATATAAATTTTAAAAAATTAACATTAAGGAAATAAACGACTTATTACACCTATGTAATAGTTGTTGATCATAAATAGATATATACTCTCACTCTATTATTTATATACTAAAATAAATTTTTCATTCAAAATTAAAATAAGAAGACAAATTCTGTCCACATTAAAAATTGTGAATATTCTTAGAAATTGCATACAGTACATAATTTTTATAAATATAGGTGATTAAGATTTTTAATATTCTGTGATGAAGGCTTTTGATTTTGAAAAACTTATTAATAGGTTTATAAAGTTTCAAAAATTGTACTCTTTCGTCTACAATGACATTAACACTAAGTGACTATTATTTTGATATAAAATAAAATTTTTATCCTCCCTTACATATTATAACATAGAATTCCTATTTTATCTTGTAGTCACCTTCCCATTTGCTTCCTTCTAATTTTTTTTTTCTTTCTTTTTTGTCCTTTTTTTTTTCACTATAATTCTTATTTTATTTTGAACCCCTAAACTCATTATTGCTTCTTTCTAATTTTTCTTTTATTTCTTCTTTCTTTTTTCTTTTCACTATAAAATTTTTATTTTATCTTAAACTCTTAAACTCATTACTGCTTCCTTCTAATTTTTCTCCTCTTTCTTCTTTCTTTTTTTTTTTTTCACTATTGAATGCCCTATTTTATCTTAGCTAGACAGAGTGAATGAGAAATCAGACCAGTAAGCATTTTTCTTATTTTCTTTTTTTTTATTTTGTTGAGAATTAAGAGTAACATGAAAGAAATTTGATCAAAAGATAGAAAAAAAAAATTATTTTATATGTTTGTTGGGTTTGGTTCAAGACAAACACATGTCAATCAATGTTCCTCCGTCATTTTTCTTCCTTTAATTCATTTCAAATCGAATAAAGAGAATCAAACCAAACCATTATCAAATAATTTTGTTTTAAATTAAATCTATGGATTATTAATCTTAAAAACAAATTAAAAATCACAAAAGAGAAATGGATTGGTGATGATAATATTAGCATGAAGCCAATAAAAAGAGAAAAATGAAAAGTTACAAAGAGAAAGAAAAAAAATAAAAAAGAAAAGAAAGGATATTGATTTGAATTACATGAAAAAGCGACGGTAGTTTTGACATATTTTTAAAATTTAATATAAAATTGTTAACTTTTGTATGATGAAAATTGTTGAGGGAATGACGTGTACAAATTGCGAAATTTTATAGAAACAGCCTATAACAACATATAAAAAACTTAAAGACAAATAATTATCCGTTTTTATAAAGTTGTTTAATTTTTTTGGGTATAATTAAAATTATATGACGTGGTTCATTTCAATTAAACTTTCTTTATTCTAATGCCCATTTGAGGCGACTTTCCTAATCAATCATACAATAGAAATAGAAATCTAAAGAGGGTTGTGTTGTGCAGATCAAATCAGGAACAAGAAGCACAAAAATATGGCAAAGAAAGCTGTTTTGATTGGAATCAATTACCCGGCAACCAAGGCTGAGCTCAAAGGTTGTATCAACGATGTTAGAAGGATGTATCAATGTCTTCTTGACCGCTATGGTTTCTCCGAGGATAACATTACCATCTTGATCGACACTGATGATTCTTACACCCAACCTACCGGCAAAAATATTCGAAGAGCTCTTAACAATCTGGTCCGATCGGCCGAGCCCGGCGATTTTCTCTTCGTTCATTACAGTGGACATGGAACGAGATTGCCTGCTGAGACCGGCGAGGATGATGATACTGGGTATGATGAGTGCATTGTCCCCTGTGATATGAATCTCATCACTGGTACTATTACCTCCGATCCTTTGATTTCGTTGTTTCATTTTCATATTTAATCATTACACCGATATTTGATTGACTTGAATTGCAATTGGAAATTGATTTTATTGTGATCGGAAATGAATATCAATCTAGCTATGTTAAAGAATGTGTAGCAGATCCAATTTTCAATGGAAGGTAATTTAAGTGATTCTATTTGGTTGGCACTGAAAAACCCATCATTTACCTGTTTTTCTGGACTTTTTGTTAGCTTTTAAGTTGTTTTTATAAAATCAGCAAAATGTTGAAGAAAATCACAAGTAATGCCAAACACCTATAAAAATGAAATATTGTTTTGATTGAAAAGAACAGTCCCTGCAGCTTAATTGCTGTCTGTTGCCTCTGTTCTTGTAAATAATTATATGCTTTGAAAATTTTCAGTTAAGCAAGGAATTTGAAATTTCATCATTACTACTAAACAATGTTGAATTTTGGGATGGTGATGAACAGATGACGACTTCAGGGAATTTGTTGATAAGGTCCCATCTGGGTGCCGGTTAACAATAGTGTCTGATTCCTGTCACAGTGGTGGTCTCATTGATGAGTCTAAAGAGCAAATAGGGGAGAGTACAAAGCGCCTACAACAAGATCGAGACTCGGATTCTGGGTCTGGTGGATTCAGAAGTTTTTTGCACCACAAAGTTCAAGATGCTTTTGAATCTCGAGGAGTTCACATCCCTTCAGGCCTCCGCCACCGCCATCACGAAAGAGATGAGGAAGATGAAGATTATGACAAACGGGCGGTCGAAGAAGGCTATGATGATGAACACGGGCATGTGAAAAGTAGATCTCTTCCTCTCTCAACTCTTATTGAAATTCTGAAGCAAAAAACAGGCAAAGATGATATTGATGTTGGAAAGGTGCGACCTACTCTTTTTGATGTATTCGGAGAAGATTCGAGTCCTAAAGTGAAAAAATTCATGAAAGTTCTTCTTAACAAATTCAAACAAGGGGAGAAAGAAGGGAGTGAAGGTGGAGGATTCTTGAGTATGGTAGGGAGTCTTGCTCAGGAGTTCTTGAAACAGAAGCTGGACAACGATGAAGGTTATGGAAAATCTGCACTGGAGACACAAGTGGGTACTAAGCAAGAAGTTTATGCAGGAACAAATAAGCGATCGCTACCAGATCAAGGCATTCTAATCAGCGGTTGTCAGACCGATCAAACTTCTGCAGATGCAAGTCCTG
This sequence comes from Croton setiger, assembly GCA_948099555.1. Lineage (NCBI taxonomy): Eukaryota > Viridiplantae > Streptophyta > Magnoliopsida > Malpighiales > Euphorbiaceae > Croton > Croton setiger. Next base: position 26,200 of record CANUEY010294546.1, on the reverse strand, counting down.
GAGGAAATGCTAGTAAAGCTTATGGAGCACTTAGCAATGCAATTCAGACAATACTTGCTGAAGCTGATGGCAGAGTTACTAATCAGGAACTGGTGATGAAGGCAAGGAAGATGCTGAAGAGACAGGGTTTCACCCAGCGACCTGGCCTCTACTGCAGTGACAATCATGTGGATGCTCCATTTGTTTGCTGAACATCTTCTATATTCGATTCTTTTGTGTGTTTACTTTTTCACTAAAACAATAATGTGTTATGTTTGAGGGGCGTCAACAGTGTGCTTTCTATATATATATATATATATATATATATATATATATATTTTTGTGATTAGTAAATAATACTGAGTTTAGTTTACCTATGCTCGAGACATTTTTTGAGATTAGTAAATATTGTTCCTTTAAGTTTTCCCCAATTAGAGGAATCGCCATTGCTTTTCAAAATTCAATTATAATGAATAAGTTTCAAAAAAAAAAAAAGACTTTTTTTTATTATATAGAACGACTCAATGTTTGACGAAACATAAGTTCAAAAAAATTAGCATAGAACTTGGTGATGCTATTATAATTTATGATAAAAGACGGACTCAAAATGCTTGTTTTCCTTATAATAATTTTAATTTTAGATTTTTTTTTTTTTCTGGCTTAAAGGAATTTTGTTGACATGTAAACAAGTAGAATCACTTAATGGAGCAAAAATGTTGTCCTTTCACTTAAAAAACAAAGCAGTGCAACAACCACCTTAAAAAAATGTAATTGATTTCCCACATTAGAATATTTCAGTCAATAATGGGAGAGGTAAGAAATGGTTAAAAATTTACTCTTTTTTTCAGCTATAGATTATACTGATTTGTAGTGTGTTACAAAATACAAAATAGAACTATAAACAACAATATAGCCTAGTACGTAACCTATTATTGTCCTTGTCATCTGCAATTAGCAGATTAGTTAGAAATATACAAATTATATGCTGATGGAGCCAAAAATGAAGCAAAAAATACAAAAAAAAAAAAAATGTCTGCACATTCTCATTGTAAAGTGCAGAAAATAACTCTTTTATCTATCCCCTTCAAAATGAGGCTCACACTTTGCATCTGCACAATTGCAACTGCAAAAGGAATCTACCCAATAAGGACTACATCTCAATCTTGATCTTCAATATCTTGAACCCATGCTAGATCTGCAACAATATTATGGTCATAATCAGGATCGTATAAAAATTCTGATTATACGGAATTGGACTCGATCTGTGAGTGAGTGCATGCAAGAGAGGCAGACCTTGAAGCACAGTTTCCACTGCAGCATTTGGTACAAGTAGACCAACTATGCGCTTGTTATCTGTGGTGGTCTCTAAACGAACAACGCGAAGCCTCTTATGGCTTTGACGTGCCTACACAAGGTTCAATGGAAAATCAAATATGTCGGATCTGTTCTGCATAACTTTTGATCACATTCTTATTCAGAGAAGTAATGAAACAAAGAGAAATGTATTGACAGGCACAAGATTCATAAAAACGATCAGTAAAGATCTATAAACTTTTGCATTCTAGGGGTACGCAAAACAGGGAATCAAGAACATCCAGGGACATGCACAAGAGGAAACCCATCACAATTATCAAGAAAAAATATAATTGAATGCAGTAGAGGAGCAATTTTGTGACGATAATATTATATTTCATAGACACGCTAGCTGTAAATATATTTTAGAAGAAATAAAGCACCAGTAGAAAACAAAGGTGTGCCTCTCTTATGCCTTGGGTTGGCAGAGGAGGGCACATGCTTAGGCCCAAAGCCTGGAACCTCAATGACATAGCCTGCCTTTAGTATCCTAGGAGCGAGAAGAGCACTGCACCTGTGCCTGAGTTAATAACTATATCACAACTGGTATATCAATAAAACCATTACAAGTAGATTTTGGTAATCATATTGACAGATCAAACTGAGACAAATTTTCTGTACACGAAAAGGTAACAAATACAACTGGTCCATAAATCAGGGGAAAAAGGCCAAAAAAAACCATAAAAAAAAAAATTAATAAGCTCAACTTTGTAGGACTCCAGGTGAATAGCGATCCATAGATACAGGCACTGATACCTGTGGTCTCTATACTCTCTCAAATTACTTCAAATACAGTTCCAGAGCCAGCTGTTTGTTGCTAGACAAGTGTTGTGCTACTTATACTATTTCCAAATGATATGGGAATTAACTCTGGTTTTCAGCTTCATTAAAACTTATGATAACCCAATCCAACCCCGCAACTTAAGATTTGATAGTGATAATATTGTAAGTTCAGATATGTTGTATTTATTGAACTTCAAATTCCATAAGCAAAAGTTTGTTTCATGCTTTTTTGAGGAAAATCCCATTAAGTTTAATAAGATAAAGATGATGAGAAATGTATGACAGAAACAAGAGAATAAATTGACAAGAAAATAAAAGTTCAATGCAAAGCTTTTGATGAATACATAATATTTTGTGCTAATTTGAATGCCCAAATTAGAAGTACAAGCATGCATGCGTAACACCAGGGAATGAACACTGGAGATAAGTGGACTTGAAATTAAAATTTTTTATTTCTTTTGCACAAACTAAATCTCCATTGCCTTCAGAAAATCAGAAATCATTAAGAAACCTCAGTTACCTGCTTAGATAGGGCTTTCTCAATAGTGCCCCAAACAGGAAGAATTAGACCACCTAAAACATTCACTTCCTGTATTCTTCTGCCAACGGTACAAAAGTTGCCAAGCTTACAATTGGGACCATGCATGCACTGCACAAGTTGAAATCAACAATAAACTAAGGATGACAGAAAAAATCCACAAAGGAGCTCATGTAATGACCATAAATTGGAGTCAGCTCAACAAAGAGTGAAGAATTAGAGGTATTCCCGAATGGATTTTATCAAAATTAAATTTACATATATGAACATGATGATCTAAATAAGCCAAGAGTAAGCAAAGGGCATAACGTGTGACAAAAATACATTCTTTCCAAATATTAAGGCAGATTTTGGCCACAACTACGCAACTGCTGTCATAATTTTTCCATGGATTATTTTAAGTTACTTGCATAATTCCAAAGTAAATTCTACGCCATGGGGTCAAGAAATAAGCAAAAGTTCTCTTGATGTATAAAATATCAGTTTGGAAAGGTAAAATTTATGCAACAAAAAAAGAAGAGTTCATATCCTAGGTCTAATTAGACAAGCTTATTAGGTAAAATTCAATATCTAAGAGAAGATTATAAGCATCCAAATATGCTGCTCACCATACCTGTTTAGATGAAACCTCGTATTCATCTTCCCATCCACTACAAGCTTTCTCTGTAGACAATATTTTTCTATACTTATTTTTTAATTCTGACAGGTGCATTTCCCTGAAGAAAAAAGAAACAAAGGAATTAGTGAACAAAATAGAAAGAATATTGATTAAACCTTGAAAGATCTATTACCTCACTGATTCCCCAACAGCAGGCCTGACAATCTTAAACATTCCAGAAGCACGACTGAAACAGAATTTAAAATAAAACTAATGAAGAAAAGTACATTCAAACAAGCATCAAATGATAGGAAACAATTGAGAGGACCAACCAAATGTACAGGATTGAACCAAAACAGAAAAGAAGAAAAGCATAGAACTTGAGAGAGAGAGAGCACTATTGTAAATATTAATTGTGAAATAGACACTACATTAACTAGTAACTGCCCTTCTGAAAACCATGTCCATGACTTTTAACCCAATCCAAAATATGCTATAAGTTCTATACTTTTTGTTTTTTTTTTTTTTTAAAAAAAGAAAAGGTCGTCCAGGTCTAAAAAAACAACAGTGACTAATCCTTAAGAAAAGACACCACCTATGTATGAAAAATATTAGTGTCACAGCACTCCTTCAAGAGAAGAAAATTAGAAGAAAAAAAAAATCTAAAAACTTTAATTAGAAATAAACCCTGAAATTTAAATTAAGAGTTAATTCCATGTGATTCCCAAATGTACTTCCATTGTCTGTGTGTTTCCTTGGCGTTTCTCTCACTCATTTGTTAGGGTGAAACTATTTCAATATATTTAAATTTATTTGCCCTCGGTCATTTTTTTATAATTTTCTTAGTTTGTAAGCAAATTGAATAAATATGGATTTGAATGGTTTTGAAATCTCCATCATGTGGTGCTAATTTCCTTTTCCACCCGGTCTTACCATACAAAAGTGAGAAAGTAAAGATGGAGTTTGATTATGTTAGGAGAATTGGAAAAAGAAAAACAGAGAATAATCATAAGAAATTTAGGAAAGGAAAAGAAAACTAAAAATCTTTCAACAGAAAATGTATTCGACAAGTAAACAAGGTCTTAGATTTAAAGTATGTATTCCAGCATTCTGTCCTTTGATAAAGGGACTAATATATCAGTTGAATAGGTCAACCCCATAGTATTCTCTGATTCAAGTTCAGTAGAAAAATGGAAACACCAAATTAAGATATACAAATAAGTTAAAAACTTCTAACTGCAAACACAATTATGAGAAAAAATAAATATATCATTCGAAAATACCTTTCAAATGCTAAAATGAAATGACGCCTTCCCAACCATTCCCTCTTAGACTCATAGAACCCATCATTGGAAGATCCGAGCCCATCCTTTTGCTTTTCCTCAAGCATGGTACTTGCAGACTAGAATTAACATAAAGCATTACACTTTATAGTCTAGACGAAAATTCCACATCAGAAAACAAAGAAACAGATTGGGAGAAAAACCATAATAGAAATAAATAGCACACCTCCCAAGTGATTCCACGGTCCAAAGTAAAAGTAAACAACACCGTTGATGCTCCAGACATTTGATCAACATGGACTGTCTGCAGGAAACAAGAGTCAACAGCACTCTGAAATATTAAAAGAACAGCAAGAGAGCTTACCTTCGGAATTCCTTGTAATGCAATGATGTTAGCTTTCATATCTACAATCCCAGAATCAAGATTCCCTTCAATCCGTGCATTCTGAACAAGAAGATCTAATATGCTAACAAACAATTCAAACAACCTGTACACATGGAAGTAGTCAGCACTGAACAGACCATGTTTGAATGGGAATGCAACAAATATTTTCACTTTTTAACCAACAAATCAGAGACCTATTTTGAATTTCAGGTGGCAGTCCTAAGAGGCGATTGAGGAAACGTCCAACGTCATGCATGTCTGAGTCAATTATACGTCCAGATAACTTCCCATAGCCATTACCTATTTTTTTAGGAACTTGGACGTTAATGACCAGTATTGAAAAACATAAAGATTTTTTTTAAAAAAAGCACCATGTGGATTCAAGATAAGAATAGAATAATCAACCAGCGCAATGTAATATTGATTATAATGAAGTAGAAATAGATAATAAATTTCAGTTTAATCGATCTAATGGGAGTAGAAAAAGAAAATCTAACAAAATAAAATTACCGAGAACAGAGTCTCTAACTATCCCAACAGCAACAAGAGCAGCTTTTGCTTTCATGATAAAATCTTGAACTGTCTCTGGGTTTTCAGATGAGCATCCAGGGGGTACAACTGGCAAGGTGTCCTGAAAACTCTGCTTTAGTACTTCACCCTAATATTTGATACTTCTTGTTCCGAATATATCATGTATATGAAAGCAGTAGAGAAAATGATTAAACCTGCTCCATAATTCCTCTATACATCACCATCAAAGCCTTTTTCCCATAAGCACTATCATAGTTATAAGCACTCAGAGATGGTCCAGCCCTGCAATGCATTTAACATTTAGTTGAGATGCATGATTGAGCATATACCATAGTTGCTTAAGAGTAACATTATAAACAGTAGCATAAAGAGTATTGACTGTTTTTCAAATCCAAAACTCCAGCCTACCTGCGGTCTCCCTGGGTCAACGCTCCAAGTGATTCCAATCTCTTGGCAACTATAGATGCAAAGCGACGTTCTCCACCAAGGTTAGTAAAAAGCAGCCTGCCAAAACAATCAATCGATATGTAAGTTCAACAAAACTGAACAATTTGATTATGTAACAAGAAATCCCATTTCAAACTTACATGGTTCAACAAGTCTAATAGTTCAATTATGTTAGGAGAAAGCTATTTTAAACTTAAATTTCTTCATCTTTGCAAAAAGTAAAATTTCTATAGAGCATATTAGACAATGTTTTCAAGGAAAATGAATAATTTTTCCTTGTAATTTTGAAAAAAAAAAGAGTAGTAAAATAAGAACTATTTTGTCATTTGGAGTGCAGTGTAAAAACGAACACTCCTTTATGTCCCAAAATTGTAATCTACTTTCACTTTGATAAAAAAAAAAAAAAAAGTTAAATTATTTTAATTTTATTTTCTCCATGTTTTCCAAATTTACTCCAAATTAAATGAGTTGTACTTTTCAATATACATAGAAAAATTTAATGAACATCAATACAATTTACTTAGGGGCACAATGGAAAGATAAGCTAAACCTATACATAGAAAATGAAGAATAATCCAGAATGCCCAAAATGGAAAGATAGAACACATTTTTTTTCAAAGTGTCAAGAAAATTTATGGACCTACAAGAACTTCATGCCTATATACCTGCCGGTGAATAGAGAAAATTGCATAGAGAATTTGTTTTGCTTCAATGAATTTGGCTAAGAGAAAATAGAATCTTCTTTTCTGAAACTCATTGTGAACCCAATAAACATAGATAATAATTTTTGTTGCAATATTTCTGATCCCGTAATGACCATAACTTTTAGTATAAAAATCTTGTTGCATGTAGTGAACCACTTATGGTGGATCGAGAAATCTGTGAATGATCAGTAAACTTGTATCATCCACCTAAGTTCTATTTGTAATAAGATTTCCATGTCAAATCATTTTTCACAGTTTAGTAATGTACCGTACAGAACACCAGTAAATGCTATGCAAAAGGGAAAAAAAAATGCAAACCAAAGCACAAAATGCACATCTATACAGCAGAATATTCACAACTTTTTTTTAAAGAAATTTGATAACGCTAACTGCCATATTCAAAAAAAAAAAAAAGAAAAGAAAAAATCAGAAAACATTACTGTCGAAGAAATTATAGAGCGATCTAGTTGATCTCAATAATTTTCAAGACACACACGACCTCAACACCCTAATTGCGTGTATCTAAAAATATGATTTAAAACTGTGAAATATAAACAACTGTACTGAAGTTGAAAACACATCAAAATGTTTTGAGAAGCATAGTTGAAATAAAATGCTTCCAATCAACCATAGAAGTCTTTAGTTTGGATATGTTTTGTCCCACCAGGATACATATCCTTATTCATACAAATGTGCAAGATGGATTGCAAACTAAAATAAAAACTTACATCACATTCCTAGGCAAAAATTTCCAGTTAAATATGGTAGCGTACCTATACTCAGGTGCAGAAGCTTGATTTGAACGATGAGTTCTTCCAAATTGTTGAATAGCCCTGTCAGCACTCCAAGGAAGTTCTAGGGTCAAATGAACCCTTCGTTTCTGTACACAACAGTAAAGAAGAGATTTCATCTTTTTCTTTTTTTTTAAGGGAAAGCAAACAAGAGAAAATAATTTTAAAGAAAAAAATTTCTGAAGTTTTTGCTTTAATCCATGCTATAAAATAATAGCACTTTTTTGCCCCTTGCTAGAAATTTTGTCAATTGATCGATGAAGTAAATAACAGGGCTCTAAGAAGAGATCACAAGTTATATTATCAAGGTTCTATCTTCTTTCTACCTCTTTCATTTCCATTGATAAAACTTGCCATTATCATTTCCCTCAACATTAACTATATACTAAACTCTTAAAACTTAGTTCATGCTCAATCAAGTATTAATCATCAACCTAGAAGCCTACATCCAATTACCACTAGAAGTGCTAAGTTACATATTTATATTAAGCTAAAACTCAAACCAACCTCGCACGTCCATTGCAAAATACTTCTAAATCCGAATATATCGAATGCCAAACAAATGAGCTTTACTTTTTGCATATCTAACATTTAAAATTACCATATTACATTGTTGAATCACTAGAGTTAAGCATTACAATATTCAGAGAATGTCTGATAAGATTTTTAAAACATCAAATTTCAAGCTAGAACTTTGATTGGTTTAAAAACTTGTCAAAGTTGAATATTTAGCAAATGGAACCTAAGAAACTTGACTGACACCCTAATACCCTAATTATGATATTCTGATGGCACTGCGAGCTATGTGTAGATAGCACTACATTAGTGAATATATGACAAGAATAATAAAAACTTTAGCTCTCATCTAAGGCCTCACAGCCAAGGTTCCATAAGCATCATGCAAAGGAGTTCTATTGAGTGTCCGTACCTGACAGAACACAGAAGCATAAATGCTTGTAATTTTAGTCAAAAAAAAAAAAAAAAAAAAAACCCAATAAAATCATCATGATCTTAGGAATGAATATTTGGACAACATATGATAATCCTTTACGAAAAATGACCAAATAACTCCTCGGCCTTTATAACTAGTCCATATGATAAATATTTTCACGAACCTACAATGACCAGAAAATAAAACTTGAACTAAATATAATGACTCCAAAACAGATTGTGATGACAATAGAAAAACATAAGCTTCTACGAAGGAAGAAATAGTTGAGCCAATTGACTATGAAGGTTCAGAACATTGAAGTTTTAATTTGCTGATTTCAAGGGGTTTCTTCAGTTCTCATAATTTCGATTTTTTTAGTTTGACATTGAACTCTTTAGAAGAAAATAGATTAACGTAGCTTATTCCTCATCATAACTACAAAAAGTGTGTAATCTCAGAGAGTAGAAACAGTTTGCATATATTATTATTCCTGTTAGTGGTAGGAAACTTAATGTAATTTTTTTTTTAGTAGGATGTGAATTAGTTTTCTCTATAGCTTTTCTTTTCTGTTCTCTTTCTTGGAATAAGAAAGAAATAGGAGAATAGTAACTAAGAAAACATAAAAAGACTAATTCTCCTTAAATAAGTAAGAATTTGGCATTCCTATACACTTAACTGCAGAACACTAAGAATCAGGTCTCGAGTAAATATCAATAACAAAAATTATTAATTTTGGAATAGGATGTACTGAACATACTTCGGAGTCTTATTAAATTAATTAACCAAAAATATAAAGATTGCAACTGGAAAATAACCAGCTAGTTTAGTAATGAGGCCATGCCAGCTGGGCATTCTCAAGTGATCTATTATATTACATTTTGGAGGAAAAAGATTTCTCTGCTACAATGCCAATGAATGCTTGGATCAACATCAATGCATTTACCTGGTTTATTGCTCTTCTGTCAGCCTGCAAAGAGACACCAGCTGATCCTGCCTCAGAAATGATAGCAACTAATTTCTTCCCATCCATAAATTGTTGCTTCTCGTGCATGTTGACCATTTCCATGGTGACGTCCTTTCTAGATCAATGTAAAAATATAAACTCATGGGCGATAAATAAAAGAGAAGAAAAAATTGATAGGAGCATATGAACTCACGTGTTCCGTGCCTGGTAAGTTACACCTTTTCCAGTTGCGGCCCTTACAAGCATGCCTCTCCTCCCAGTCATTTCAGCAACTTTATCAGGGCCCCCTAGCTGCATGCATGTCATATGAATTGTCAACAAGCTTAAGAACAACCAATCTTTGACTAATTCACCAAATATGACTATCATCTATGAAAAAATGAATAGTGCACAAAAAGATCCATGGAAGCAGAGAACTGAGTACTAATACACATATAATATGTGAGTTCTTTCCTGTGTTATTATAAGTTGGAGTTGCTACAAGTTAGATCCAGAAGTAGAAGTACATCCATGATTCATAAATAGCAAACCAGAGATAGGAAAGTAAAAAGACTTTTTTTTTTTTTTGAATAAAAGAAAGAGCAGCAACTGTCAGACAACTATAACTCAGAAAGGTCAGCTGAGCTCAAAGCACAGTTTTAGTAACATATGTAGATTTATTATGTATTTTGGAAACCGGAAACTGCCAAAATAATTATAATCTCAAACCACATTTAACTATAAAGTTGCAGACGGGAAACAAAGTAGAGGATGCGACAAAAACACTTTCATCTAGAAACAATCTTATAGGAGATTTAATTGATTTCTTTTTCTCTATCACTCAGATATTTGTTTTGTTCAATTTATTTACCTATTTTTCAAATAATGTTTCTTCTCCAAGCATAAGGCCAACTATCATGTCCACCTGAACTAGTGCACAAAGATATTTTATCATTTATCTGTTTAGGGGAAGGTTTAAGTTTTGAAAACTACCAGGACTGAATAAAGTTAAAGTATCAGACAAAATTAGAAAATCATAGTATTGTGCACCTTCTCTTTTCTTTGACTTAAGGTCCCTGGGCAAATTTGAACCGGCCCATAATTTGAACAACTCAGTTCATAATTTTCCAGTATTACCAACCATGAATTGGTTGGTTCAGATGAGTTCGTCAATTTGGCGGGTACCCAACAACCACTCATCCTAGTTCTCATGCAACATATAAACATTTCTGTGATTAAGAAATTCCCATATCCTCGAATTTCACCTCTATTACCAGAAAAGATAAACTTTTAGCTTATTTCAGAAACTTTGATTGATAGATGAGCCGACCATTATATGTTAAAATCTAAAAGTAAATTGATATGGGAGGGGTATGCCCAAGAATATTTATTTCATATTCTAGAAGCAACAAAGATGCAGTAAAAGAGGGAAGCAGTCTGTTATTGACAAAAGGGGAAATGCAATCGATTAGAAGGATAGTACTGTTGGTATCCTTTGTTGTGGAGCAGAATTATTCTGCATTATAGTGTATCCAGGGGTTCTTTCACAGTCATTGCTCTGTTTTTCTTTTATGGCCTATTGATGGCTATGAAAACCCAAGATAAAATTGAATCCAAACTTCTGAGATTACTTCCGGTGACAGCCTTATCTCTTTCTAATTACTGCTGCTTTTGAATTTTTCTCCACCATAAATGAAAGGAAATTATTAAGCAGTGCAACCACAAACCCATCCTTTCATTTATACAAGAATCCAGGGTTCAAGATATAAAGGAAGAAAGACTAGTATGCATTTATATTTAAAACATGATAACTATCAGCTAGTACTGAAACTCCAGGATTCAAGACCTAAATTATTCTTCCCCATCCTTTGAATTCAAAAAGAAAATGGTCCATTGAATTAAAATTTTTTAAAAAAGAAAAGTATTCTTGCCCACAGGCCAAAATTTTGGCTCCCGACACAAACGAAAAAAAAAAAAAGAAAAAAGAAAACATTAAGAAACAGATAGATAACGTATAGTGAGATATGCAGGCACTACCTGATCAATAATATCATCCAAAGGATTATTCGGGAGATCCAACGAACGAATTATCTCCAAAATTTTTGACTTCCGCTCCAAAGCAGCTTCATATCTATGATCAGGTTGAAGATTATCAGTATTAAACCACATCAGCAAAGTAGTTATAACAAAACAACGGCAGTAAACCATACCAAAATAATAGATAAATGCCTGAACCGTATGTACCTTTCCAAAAGTTCAGCTAGATACCGTTGCTTTGCTTGAAGAAATTCATCTGTTTTTTCTTTACATGAATAACACGACCAGTCTTCAGGTACTAAATCTGTTATCGGTGGGTCTACACAAGTAGGATGGACTAGCTGGCCACAACATGAACATCGTAGCAATTTCTTCCTTTCCTGCATGTGTAAATTTAACAGCTAATAACTTGTTACAGATAATACAAAATAAAGCAAGAAGTTACCTCTTCTCCACTGCAGATGTCACAAATCTGGAACTCATCATCAGATTCAGTGGATTCAGGTGCAGAGTCAGCTGCATTAGCCAAAAGGAGGTCAATGACAAAGAAAGAAATTTGATTGTACAGTACAATTTGAGTGGGCGTAACTATCTGTATTTAATCAATTTTACAGAATCAAAACATTCAAATTATTTTTAATTTATGATTAACAACTGTTAGTAGATTAGCTTCAATTTATAAATTACATTAATTAATGTCAAGTTCTTTGAAACTTACTTTCAAATTCTTCATCGCTTTCACCATCACTTGCTGGTTTCCATCTTGCGACTTTTCTAACTCTCCCTTTCAGTGAAACACCTGGTGTTGCTGAGTGTCTCTTACGCTGAAGTTCTTTCACACCTTCTTCGCCTAGGAAATGATAAGAAAGCAAGCTTTTGACATCAACAAATCAAAACAGAAGATAAAAACAACACATAACATAAATCCCAAACATGCCTGAGAGAGGTTCAGGTCTTTCAGGTAAAGGATAATTTTCTTCCACGAATTTCAGCAAAAGCTCTCGCGGTCCAGATACAAAATCATCAAGTTCAAGACCCTAATTAAAAGAAAACATTAGCAGGATTTCAATATCTGACTCAACAACAAGAAAGAAAGGTATTCAGATTAGAGTTATGCCTAATCCACCTTAGTGTGCTATATTGCTAGGAAGATTTGAAGAGCATATATGCATGTATTCAGATGAGAGTGATGCGCACTCCAATTTACTCATCAATAACTAGGCTTACATCTAACATTTCTAGTATACTTGGATAAAGAAAGATGCACACATCTATACATTACCAGTGGTAGGGAAGAGATTTAGGCTTCCTCAAGCTACTTTATAGTTAAAGCTTTCAAAAGAGTTTCTTCAGCAGATTTCAACATTATTCTGTGGCATTCCTTTTCTGGATTCAGATTACATTATTCTATCAGGAAAATACCCATCTTATCCTATTCTACTTATTTATCTCAATATAGTTCAGAAGCAAAAGATTACTTGGCTTTTCTTCCAAGGAAAGAGCTTTTGCCGATCATAAATTATTAGGTCTAAAAATCTAAATACTGAAGAGATAACAAAACTTAAGTCATTTTCTATTTTTTATCTTTTATTTTAGAATATATGAAATGGACAAAGTGCTGTGTTAATTAACAATTCGCCTAAGAAATACCAGTTAATAGTTCTACTTCCCAGAAACAAACGTTCAAATGAAATTAACAAAACACTAAAGGTAACTACATATGGATAGAGGTAGCACAAATAGAAGCTACACGCACATATTTGGTAATGGCTTCCTCAGTTCGAGCCTCTCCAGTACTCTGGAGGCCAATAACCACACATTTATCTTCCGTTAATGCTTGTTTAGCAAGTCTTACAGTAGCAGGAACCTTAGCCGACATGCACAAGTGTCTAAAAAATCGCTGTCAAAGAAAGGAAACAAATAAATTATTTTTTACATATGGTCACTAAACCTAGTAAAGCGAACTGATAATACACACACGAACACAAAAGAAAACATTGATCACATAGCAACTATTCAAAACATGAAGATAGAGCTAGTGAACCATTTACCTGATGACTTGACCAATACATTCTCCACAATTGACTAGATGAAGGTTTGTCATTAGCAAGAAAAGCACTTGCAGAAAGCAACTCCACTCGCAACTCTGCCCAAAACTCTGCTGCTTTTTTGTAAATTTCCTAAGAGTATAAATAACATGAGAAAACTAAGATATGTACAGAAAACCATTATCCAAACACATAAATTTCTATAGGTACAGTACATATATTAAATACAAATATAATGACTAAAACATGACTTTCTAGGACATGTAGACTGTCAATGAAGTTTGGATCAAATCAATGTATCCCTCATAAAGTCACTAGGCTCAAACTCTGTGTTGAAATCTTAAGCTCAACAGGAAGTGAAAGTCAACCATGCTTGCCTAAAAGGCCCTCAAAGAAAATAATACGAAATATGTTGAAATCAGTTTATCTTAATATAAACAGATTAAGCATATGGAGTACCAACAATGATCTCTAGATATAGAACGCCTTATCAGTGGATGGTGTTTGAACAGCTGCTGAGGATAGCATTTGACCATATGAATTTGTTTTGACAATTGGTTCTAGCTTATAAATGTACACCCATTTCAATTTTTCATTATACTTTGAAAGAATTTAGAAATCCTACAGAAGAGGCATCTTATATTGGCCTGTTCTTTTAAAGTAATTTTCATTTCAAACACCTCTTTTCAATGTATGGAAGATGAGAAGTCATAACAGAAGTGAGTGAATTTTGGGGGGAAAAAAGTTGTTCACAATTTCATATGCTTTGACTTAAAGAGTATCAATTTAAAATCATGTCCAATAGGATTAAGTTCATTCCTCTTACCATCATTTCAGCCTCTAAAGGTGCTTCAACAACTTCAAACTCAGCTCCTTTATAACTAAGGGTACGACAAACATACATTCCCCTGAAGTCGAAACAAAATAACAACTCAAAAATATCGAACAAGTAAATAAATATGCACTATATTATATGCTGAACATTATAACCTTGCTTTCATATCCATGGCAACAAGTTCCAATGCTCCTACACCACCTTTATCAAGAGCACCTGCATATATTTACATTTATATTTTCCAGTTCTGTCAAAATTATTGCTGAACAGAGAAGTCAAGAAGATACACAAGACAGAAAACGGAAAATATGGAAATGGTGAGGATGATGGGCCCCTTATAGTGATCCAAGAATGCATTAATTCAAACACAAACACAGAAATGGTCAGAGAGAGGGGCTCACAAATCCTAATGCAAATGTAAAGTAGTATTTCAAAAGTGAGATATAGTGAAACATGTAATAACGGATTACAAACCTATAGCTTATCTAGCTATAATTATATTTTAGTTCTATTCCAATATTATTAACCTCTAAGCCCTAATACACACTAAAGAAGGCTCATAGTTAAATTCTCACACTCAACAGATTTTAAATGGATCATTGTTAATTTATTTTTGCTTAATTTAAGAAGCTTCAACACTGTTTAACTGGCATAACACCCTCTTATGGAATATAGATGATGTGTTTGAGTTTCACCATAGAAAGGTTACCGGTGGAATTAGAAGGCCTACAACTTCTATGTCAACTTGCAGTCAGTCACTACAAAAGGTAATGATATTGATTCGCGTTGGATACCTTGTTTCATAAAACAATAATATTCATGAGACTATGTCCACCAAATTATTTCGGAGGATCAATCCAAGTCAATGGCATTCAACCATCCCAATATTAACAAGCACAAAAGGATGAATTTGAGAGACAATGTTCAACATGCTAACAAAAGCAAGGGACCATTGGACCCAGCCAGTCCACTTTCTTGATTTCTTGTGATTCTAGTCCCTCAATAAAATACAATGAAAGTCTGTTCGGAAATTTTCCAACCAATCCAAAACATTTTCGCTTTGGTTTTGGGTTCATTTGGCTGTTTGCAGCGGGTTTGGTTAATGTAACAATTTTAGCATGAACTATTTAAAATGTAACAAAATCAGCATATTTTCAACTTTGCAACAAAAATAGCACAAATAACGAACTTTGTAACAATTTTAGCATTTTTGAAATTAAGGACCAATTTGATATTTTTCTTAATATTAAAATTACCTCAAGACTTCCAATCTTTAACAAATTTCACCTCTTTTCAATTTTAAACCAAAAATACTTCTAACTTAGTAATATTAACCAATCTCATCATAATTTTAAACTTGAAAAATTTATTAAAATCTATTTTTCCTTCATTTTATTTTCAAATTATATTTATTTTATCATATACTTAAATTATTTAGACTAACATAATTCGAATTATTTATTTCATCTTCATATATTTTAATACAATAAATATATTAACTAATGTAAAATTATTTTTTAGAAAATACATAATTATACAAACTACTTTCCTTTACTTTAGTACATATTATATTTTATTTATTAAATTACAGATTTAAATAAAAATGAAAATCAATAAAGTTAATTTAATTGTTATGAATAATATAAACCCATAAAACAATGACAACAGAGTCAAATAAATTTTTGCTCAGCGTACCAATTTGATATTGCCTCTATTAAATAAATATTTATTTTAATGAAAATTAAAATTAAGAAATTATTTGCGTTCTTTATAAGAACATGACTAACCCAAAAAATAGTAGAATATCAAACCACCATAACTATTATTGTCCAAAGCGACTAGTGCAAAAGTCATTATCTGACAGTACCCACAAAGAACAATATGCAATTTAAAATATATATATATATATATATATATATAAGACATACTTTATTAAATTAAAGTAATATGTATAAATAAATCATTTAATGTTTTGAAAAATATATTTTAAATTAATTAGAAAATTTAGTGAATGAAATCAATTCAAGATAAGATAAATAATTTAAATATATCATAAAAATTAATTTGAAAGTAAAATCAATGGCAAATATATATTTTTATAGATTTTACAAGTTTATAATTATGATAAATTGGTTAATGTTATCAAGTTAGGAGTATTTTGGTTTGAAATTGAAAAGAGTTAAAATTTGTTAAAGACAAAAAGTTTTGAGGCAATTTTAACATTCTGAAAATATTGAATTAGTACTTAATTTTAAAAAATGCTGAATTTGTTACAAAGGTCATCATTTGTGTTGTTTTTGTTACAAAGTTGAAAATATGTTAAAATTGTTAGATTTTAGATAGTTGGTGCTGAAATGGTTACTTTAGCTCAGCGGGTTTGGTTGTTTGCAGTGGTTCGTTCATCTTCAACAATCAGGAATTCAGATAGCTCAATTAGAAAAGTAATAATGCTCATTTTTTTTGTACAACAATTCTTTGACGACTGCCAAGACAGATTTCTTCCAACAGCCATCTTCAATTTGTACTCATGGTTGGATAGAAGTTCAATTATTGTTTTCAATTTTCAACTAAACATCATGGTATAAAAAAAAGATTAAGTAAATAACCATTAATAGTAGCTACTAACATTATAATATAATGGGAATAAATGTAAAGGAATAGAAAGATATGCAAACCTAAAAACTTCTGGAAATCAGGAAAACATGTTCCAGCTCCCCAAAGACCAAGCCTGACCATATAACCCATGTTTCGTGGCTCAGATGCACCAGTTGCTGAGCAATAAATAACACGTGCTTCAGGAAGTCGAGCCTGTTTTATAGGATTTGAATATTAATAGTTCAGGAACACAAAGCTAAATTCATCCTGAACCATTTTGCAGTATAAAATAATAGCACACTTGTAGTTTTTATGGATGTGAAGAAGAAACATCCATAAGATTCATGCCATAAATGGATACACAGCAGCATATTATGGATGTCTCAGTAGAACCACATATTTTTGAGATTCAGCAAAAAGATGTGGTCCAAAACACAAAAATATCCACATCAAAAGAAATGCAATTACAAAATCCAGTCCAGAAGAAAACCCTTTCTATCACATAGCCATTCTTACTACTTTGGTACTTTCCAAGCATAGGACTCAATTTTCCTTAGAAATACTTTAGAAGCATCAACACTTTCAACTAGATCCACAATTTAAAAGAGCTCACACTTTTGTGTTGTTCCAACATCACTGAAATCAGAGGATCATCCATATCTATCCTCCCTTGTCTCACTTATCAATATTAGCCATCAAAATTTTATTATATTATATCACCTTGTTTTCTGAAAGGAAAATTGAAAGGAATTCTTTCAATTTAATGATTCTTCAAATACCAAAACACGTCTCCACAATTGGACAATATGAAAGAAAAATTATAATTATAATATCTTAAGTGCAGACATAAAAATGCAAAATTACAACAGTCAGGAAAAAACAAGAAGGGTAGGAAAAACATATCCCTTAGAATCCAGTCCCAATAACTTACTTGAATATCAAGAACAGCTTCACCTGTTCGTGTTGGCTGGCTTCCAGCTTCAGGTACCAAATTTTTTGCTTTATGACACTACAATGAAGAAATTGGTTCTTAGCACTATTACAAACAATGGACACCCACTAGTTAAACCTTCTTGGCATAGAGGGATGTTAGACAACGAGCTCACAGAGCAATCACAATACATTACCTCGTCAAATATGACAAGACCGTCAAATTCTGATCCACACCACTGAACAAGCTGTTGTAGACGAGAACGGCCCTTTTCAGAAGATGCAATAAGGCTACTATATGTCAAAAATACAACACCCTCTCTGACTCCAACAGACTTCGAATCAAGCTTGGAATATGGCAGTTTGTTCAACGCATGCACTGTATGTATTATGAAATGAATGAATGTCAAATATTCCGAAGAAAATTAATTAAATTCATAATTTCAGAATATAACAAGTTGAGTTATCAACCTTCCATTACCTGACATAAATATGGTTTGAAGAAACGTTACTTTTTTCTAGCCACAAATGACGTATTAATAAACATATAATAAGTCAACACAAAACAAGAATAATAAAAAAACATATAATAAGTCAAGACAAAACAAGATTATCAAAGTTTATAAATTATACAAATTAACTAGGTTGAATAAAAAGTGATGGATAAAAGGGCAGAATTGCTTCTTGTAAGGAAAATGGATGGATTAGGGCTAACTAAACCAGCACATAAACATCGTCTCATTACAGTTAGCATAAAATATTTCCAAAATACCACTAGATGCCCCGCATAACATAGCTGAGATATATAGGCCAACTTCATACAATTAATGGTGTATATTTAACAAATATCTTCCACCTTGGCCAATCTTGAATAAAACATTCTCAGTAGATCTTATTTGCAAAATGGCGGCAAACCTAGGAGGAAAGTGTATGATATCTACCTTCAACATATGTCGCACCAACATCATCCAAGTCTCTTCTTGCATCATACTTCAAGTCTGAACCAACAGAAATCCACCTGTGTAAGATCATTAGAGGATAGCAAAAACATTACAGATCATGAGTTGAAACACAACATTCTCCCCTGTGGCAATGGCAATGTAATTCATGTGAAACAAACCAACATGAAACTAAGAGAAGAAAAATTGATGAAAAATAGTGTATTTAAGTTGTAACCTAAACTTACAATGCCTTCCTCCTCTCATGAAGCCAATTCTCCCATATCAACCCTGCAATTGTTCGACCTTTACCGACACCAGCTCCATCTCCAATAAAGAACCCAGCCCTAGCACCATTAGGAAGGTGGTGGAGGTGTCTCTGTTGAGAATTTCTTGTAAGAAAGGGAGTCAGAATGTCTCACTAATCATAAAGTCAAGTCATGGATAAAACCTGGCAAGCATAAACTATTGTCTCAATCTGCAAGCAAGACAAAGCCTTATTTCTTTCCAAATCATCCTTGATTTTTATATCATAAGTGGGTTCAGGTGGCTGAACAGCAGATAAGGAAGATGTCTCCACAATGGAATCAGGATGGGGGGGACCAATAGACAGTTTTGGAGGTCGCTGCAAGAAGGATAAGAACAACAACATGAAATCACATAAGCATTAAAATTTTTGTACTCAAAAGTTCAGCAATTAACAGAAATTACAAGAAGCAAAGGTTAAAAGATCGAAGAATAGGGAGAATTCTTAGATGTAAAGCCTTGAAATAGCCACCCACATAATCTGTAAATGTTTCTCCCACTATGCCACCTTCATCCTCTTCTCGCTCCACTTCAATGGCTACCTAAGAGGTTTTGTTTTCATAAAGAAATAAGAAAAACAGAACTAATAAAACAAATAAATGGAACTTCAACAAAATAATTTCACATGACATGGTCATAGCTACTACTATATCAATATTACAAAAGTCAATCAAACAACAAAAGGCATGTTCAGCAAGAAAAAAAGAAGAAGATAATGGTCATCTCATCTCCGCTCCATCATATTATTGCAAAAATACCTGTGTCCCAAAGATAAAAAGATGAGTTTTGGCATTTAACTTGAGCAAAATGATATGCACATACATTTTTATTTTCGATTTTGTGCTGCTTGTAATTATGGAAATCACAACGCTGGAGCTCACTTTCATATGCCACACAAGTTAAATAGTAAGTTATTATAAATGCATACCAGCTTCAAGATGCTAACAAAATTCATAAGAATCAACAGTACATATTTTTCTCAAACTAATTAGTGAACTTAAAGTGACAGTTTCTAGCCTGTTACAAAAACAATAACTATTTCCCGTTGTATTTATTGGCCGTAATGACTAAAAACAATAAAACTTCTACTTAATGTATTCAAGGAAGAACATGTATACCACCACTTAAATAACTATAATTAAGTACAAACATGGTAACCGACACACACCATGACAACAATATCAGTCTCATTATATTAGTAGCAGCAGAAGGGGAAAAAATCCTAAAAGTTTAAAATGCCGAATTTGCAGTTATGTTTATCAATAGTTATCAAAGAACATAAAAGGAAAGAAGAAATTCCAAGCAAATTCAGTAAATTGAAGTACACAAAAAAACAGAAAATGAGAAGTATTAGTGTAATAGATGAAAAACCTCGTTGACTTCCTCAGGCGGAGGGAGCGTTCTCGGAAGAAGAGGCGGAGGAAATAACTGCTTAACCTTGGACAAATCGACAGCAAGATCAACGCCACACTGGGGACACGCAAACCGAGAAAGGCCATGGGGCACATTAAGAATAGCCTTGCAATTAGCACAGGGAAGCTGGATCTTCGTTGGATCGATACCGTGCGCCGGCACTTGTTGAGGTGAATTTTTCTGCTGGAGATTGTTGTGGACCCTACTCATCAGCTCCGGCGGCAGCATTTGATGCATATGACACGTTGGGCACACAAAATCCATAAGTCCCGGAGCCACCGTCAGGATCATCCGGCAACCGGCGCACCTTACTTGGACGCCTCCGCCATGAGATTGCGGCGGCGGTGGTGTTTGTGAGGCCAGCTGCGGCGGCACCGATGGCTGAGTCATAAACTTGGCGTGATAGAAATCCCCAACCCAATTCTCTGGGCTGATGCCTGTATTTAAAAATTAAAAAAAGAAAAAAAAAAGGAAGTATCTATTATGTATAGAAGATAGAAATTCGGGCGCGGGAAGGCGAAGAGGTTTCAGTTATTGGATTTTTAATGTTTAAGTTCAATGTCAGTCTGTCTTTTCTCTCGGTGTTCGAGTTTTAGTTAGAAAAAAAAAAATTCTTAACAAAATCAACGTGTTGCGTTGCGGTCAGATTGATCGGTTGGCTCAACTCAAACCATCATTTTACACCCAAACCAAGCCTTTACTCCATTTTCACTATGGCCAATTTACGGCAAATTTTAATAAATTTAGGGAAATTACTATAAAATCTCTGATTATTATATAATTAACTATTTAATTTCTATTGTTTTAAAACTAATTAAATTTCACTGAACTTTGCAAGTATCATACTTCTTGATTCTTCTGCTAGTTTTTTCTTAATTTTTCCAGTAACTTTATATACATATAATAGACTATTTTACCCTAATGTTATTTCTTAACTAAATCCTAATATTATTATATTGTTAAAAACAAGGAGACAAATAATAAATTTAAAAAAAATTCATTTCCATTTGTTTCTCTTAGGTCATCTCCCTCCGTTTAAAATGACACTGTATCCATTTGCAACATTTTTAACACCAATATATATTCTATTTATATTCTTTTCTCTCATTAATATTATATTATTTTTTATTTTAACTTTATTTATTCATTTAACTGTTTATACCATCATTTCTCTCCCAACTATTCGTCTATTTTCAATTTCATTGTGAAATTACTCTTAAGAAATTGGAGTTTAACTAATTGCATCATCAGTTCAACTTTTCACCGGAAATGGAAAGAGTTAGATGAATCGATGGACCAATTGCAATATTTTCCGTCACACTGGACAAGTATCCAGGTATCATTGCTGATGTGAATTTCCAATCTCTTTCCTCTTTTTCTCGTCGTCAATGTCGCCGCCTCTATCCCACCCTAAACCTACTCCCCGCAAAACTTATATTGATTTTGGAAGAGAAGTCAACATAAATCTTAAAGCCATTGCAAATTCAAATTCTAAACTCATTGTTTAGAAATCGAAACCCACCTGAAAAAATGATTTAATGGAAAATCTATTTGCGAAGAACAGATCTTCGATTTCGTTCTGTGATTAAAAGAAAATCATCACATACGGCATGTAGTATATGCAGTTCCATCTTTCAATTCCTCTTTCTCCTTCTACCACCTTCTTTTCTCACACATAATATATCCTAAAAATTCTTCTTTTTTCGTTCTTTCCTTTAGATTATGTATTTGAAAATTTAATTCTGTATAAATTTAAAAATCTCTGTACTATTACTTGATTTCCCAGTTGGATTTTTGTTCTTCAAGCTTGAATTTCTTAATGTAAGCTTCTAATTTCTTAAGATGATCCTGCATTTTGTGTTTTGATTTTTATTTCTTAAGTTTTTGTTAATGGGTTTTTAATTCGAGAAGAAGATCCTCCTGTGGTTTGAATCTAACAATACCCATTTAATTCATGAATTACAAAATCATGTTTAGCTTTCACAGCACTAGATTCTTCATCTTGCACTTCTCAATCTTTTTTACTTCCCCAAATTTTCATTACTCCCTTATAATTCTTCAGTTCAAAGCTTCTGCTTCTCCATCTTTAATAAGTCAATCTGCTCTGACGAAATCAATAGTAGCAATCGTGAACAACGAACACCGCCTGGTCTCATAGCATTTTGATCGATTGATTTTAGTAATGCAATCAAATCATTTGACTTTTGGCTTGGAAAACTTCAGAAGTTTAAACGTTAACATATTTCCACGCTTTAATTTATTGGAAAACTTGAAAAATTGATTGGGAATTCTTTGCTTGTATTGTTCTTGGTGGGCATTTATTTGTATAGTTCTTGATGGGTATCTTTTGAGATTGTTGATGGTCATTGTAAAAAACTATTTGTTTGTATGTTGTTACATTTCAGATTCAATTTTTACAGGAAATTTTTTTAAGTGGTCAAAATCTAATCTTAAGATTGCTATCGTAATCTTTTTGAAATACTCTTAATTTACTCTATTTTCTTTCAAACCAATTTCAACACTTATCTTTTAAAACTTCAAGGTTAAATCTCTAGCTCAGGTTGTTGTTCTATTGGATTCTTTTTTTTCTAGATTGGTGATATTAATTTCTTATTTGGATTTTTCTAGGTTTGTTCAAAGTAGCAATCTTTAATTTTGAATTTAGAGAGAAGGATGGAGATGGGTGTTTGGTTGATAGGAAAAACAAAGGAAGAGAGGCCATGGATGGACGAAGATGGAAGAGAGAAGGAAAGGGAAATTTTTTTTAAAAAATTTTTGGAAAATCCACATCATCAATGAGACCCAATATTTGTCCAGTGTGGCTGAAAATGTTGCAATTGATCCTTTGATTCATCTAATTCTTTCAATTTCTAACAAAAATTTAAATTGTGGGTGCAATTAATTAATTCTCAATTTTGTTAAAAATAATTTCGCAACAAAATTCATTTTAGGTTGAAATTGAGAATAGGCAAATAATTAGGGTGAAATGATGATATAAGCCTCTATTTACCTTAAAAATTTCATATCATTTTATATATACATCCTATACATTTATATATTTTACATTTTCATCCAAAATTCAATTAATTTAATTAATAAATAAAATATATTTTCACTAAATATGTTAGAGATAAATAAAAATACATTAAATTGAAAAATAAGTTAATTAAATATTAATTATAAAAATACATTAAGCAAACATTAATTATAAAAATGCATGCATATTAATTAAAATATACATTAACTAAAAATTATTTAGCAAACTAAAAATAAAATAGACTCACACATATTACATAATTTTTTAAAAAGTACAAATTAGCTTAAAAGATCATTTGAATTAGTAAATTTCTCCCCCCAAATGCACTCTTATCATAAAGAGCAAAACATGTATCTCCATCCTTAATTCTTTTGTGTCGAGCCAAAAATTGTTGAAATCGAGCATTTTTATCAGCAACATTTTCAACAGTTGAAGCTAGAAGTTTTTTACCATCTTCAATAGACATTAAGATCTCGCTCATCTTTGATTATCATTTTATGCATTATAATACATGTAGTTAATATATCATCCAATACTTTTTTTTTTTTTTGCCATAAATTGAATTTTTGGTTTAATTCAATTTTAATTGGATTTGATTCAAGTGATAGGTTCAATTGTAATTAGGTGGTCATTTTGGGTATGTGTCTTTGGGTGTTGGGCTTTTGGAGTGGTTAAAGTCAAAAACCTAGAAGTTAGAAGTTTTGGTCAAGATAGAATACTCTGAAATAACTTCTAGAGATGGTTAATTGCAGTTACGTAGTAAAAGCGCATGAACGGAATAAAAGCGAAACGTAAAACGTGCTTTGGTGGAAAGCTCTGGAGGGAAAATTTAAGTAACTGCCAAAGTGCTTTGGAAGGAAATCTCATACCTGCTTTTCATTTCTATAAATAGCTAACTTTATACATTGTAACAAGACAACCACCTCCCCACACCCCCAACCAATAACAATCAATCAATAATAATAGATCAAATCAAATTTAGACTTAAATACAATGACAGACTTCATTAAGTATTTTGTATTTGTTTGTCTTAAGTTTAATCCTACGACTATATTTCCTATTTGAACATCATTGCTATGTGTGAATACTCGAATTTTGAGGCCCGAAAGATGATTTTCAACAGACTGCGAACAGTCGTGTCAGACCGGACATTTTCGTAAAATAGCACTGCAAGTATGTCTTCATGGTACTTGAAATGTCCGGGATTTCTCGAGGGTCACAGAAATGCCCTCGGAATAGCCATCGGAGTTCCGAAACGTCCCGAAAAGGCTCCGGAATGAAAAGCGCGCGAGTCAAAGAAGGAAGGCAGCCCTAGCCGCCCTCTGGAGGTAGCCCAGGCCGCCCTCCAAGGGCGCCCCCGGCCGCCCTCGACAGCAGCCCAGGCCGCCCTCTATTGACTTTTGGCCGAATTTCACCTATAAATACCCCCCAAAACCATCATTTTCTTCACACCTCGAGCTGTGTTGATAGCCGCTCTCTTCTTCCTTCTTGCCTGCGGTGATTCTTCATCTCAAAGGCAATTCTTTACTGCTTTCTGCATTACATTTCTTTGATAACTTGCATTCGCATGCATAAACCACATAAAAATAAGTCCAAGTCAAGCTGAAACTAAGGAGCGGACGTCAACTACCACAGGTATGCTCCGAAACTCTTTTCTTCAATTTTATTCTTTCAACACTGCATCCCGCATCATGCATACATGACATTTGCACTCATGCATACACATTTTGGCAAAATATGCTGTTATGATCACTCTTTTTGGCCGCCGCGCCACCAAAATTAAAACTTGCGGCCATAGTGTCGCTAAAATCACTTTTTGGCTATAATGCCTAAACCAACACATTTTAAGCCACAGCGCCACACCATAATTCATATTTTGGCCCCAAAGCCTAACAAATCTCTTTTTTCCCCAGTGGAAATACACAAAAACACACTTTTAGCCAAAAGGCCTAAAAATCAACATTTCCCAGCGAAAATCCAACAAAATAACATTTTTGACCTTGGAAGTCATAAAACTCCTTTTTTGGTTCCTAGACCAACAAAACAACATTTCCGACCTCGGAAGTCATAAAACTCCTTTTTTCGGCCACTAGGCGTAAATTTCACATTTTTCGACCACGGACGTCGATAAACTTCATTTTTTACCACGGACGTCAATAAACTCATTTTTCAACCTCGGACGTCGATAAACTCCTATTCGGCCACTAGGCCTACATTTCGACCACGAACGTCGATAAACTCCTTTTTTGGCCCCTAGGTCTAAATTCACTTTCACACACTCATAGCATGTATACATGCATACACCCCTTCCATCGCTTTTAAATAGGCAAGTTCAAATTATATTGACCTTGATCTCATTCAAAAGAGAGTATGTAGGCATATTCAAGATATAACCTCGAATAGCAGGTCTCCCCACTCCCGATCATTTCGTCCAAATCATCATTCCTGCATAACATCATTTAGGAGAAAAATCAATTGGTATGAATGCATTACATAACCTCCGAATCCACCTCGAGTTCGAAGACTAGTGCATTTCATTCATTGGGGCGATTGTTGACGCACAGTAACTGAATTCCTCTCTTGAACGAGAGGGTTTTTCTTTATGTTTCAGGTTCGATTTTCTTTTACAAAGAAAGGTTCTTTTTCAAAGATTCGTTCAAAAAGGTTCAGCGGTTCGGTTTTGGAAACCGAATACGGGTTTAGGCGATAAAAGCCGTTTTGGTTGTTGCCGAAGCTAGTCGGTCTTAAAAGTCATTTTGAGTCGCCACCCATATCGGGAACCGGTTTTTACAAAA
>CANUEY010294434.1:0-12021 GCA_948099555.1 Croton setiger | reverse complement strand
GTCGTATAATTTTAGTCCCAAAACTCTTTAAATCATGTATGTGAACATATAAAATCATATCAAATTCATTTACTTTAAAATATTGCGCGTTTTCGATATTTTTCGATCGCGCGAGCCAAAATCCCTAATTGGCTCCGTTTATGTCTTTCGACGATAAACGAACTTAAAACCACTTTTATTTATCATTTTTAACTCATTTATAATCATTTCCCAAATCATATTTTTATGTAAATGCCATATATCATGTCATACTCTGATGCATTTAAATAAAAATGCATAAAATGTGTGAAATAACGTCAAAAAGACGTATGCTTTTGGTCAAGGATGTCACATTATCATTGATGCGTTCAAGCACTTGAAAAGGATGCCTCTAGGATCAAGCTTGGACTTCCTTTGCTTTGGAAATCTCTCCTTTCTGAAGTGCACCCAAACCCAATCACCAGGTTCAAACCTTACAACCCTTCGACCTTGATTGACTCATTGAGCATAATTCTTATTCTTCTCCTCTATGTGCTGCCTAGCTTTCTCATGTATGGATTTTACTAAATCTGCTCTTTGTTGGCCATCCACATTAGTAACCTCTTTCAAAGGTAAAGGCAACAAATCTAAAGGAGTTAGTGGATTAAAACCATACACAATCTCAAATGGTGAATAACCAATAGAAGAATGGATGCTTCTATTACATGCAAATTCAATCAAGGTAAGTGTGAATACTCAAATTTTGAGGCTCGGAAAACCGAATTTCTCAGATTGCAAACAGTCGAGCCAGACCGGGTGTCACCGGAAAACAGTGCCGGAAGTATGCCTTCATGGTACTAGAAACGTCCAGGATTTTACGAGGGTCATGGAAATGTCCTCGGAAAGCCATCGGAGTCCCAGAACGTCACGAAAATGCTCCGGAACGAAAAACGCGCAAGTAGCTGAGGTAGAACGCCCCAGGCTGCCCTGGGAAGGCGCCTCTAGCCGCCCTCCAGGGCGCTCCGGGCTGCCCTAAGTAAACTACTCACCCGAATTTCACCCTATAAGTACCCCCTCCAACACACTTTTTCCTCACACCTTGAGCTGTGTTGACAGCCACTCTCTTCTCCCTTTTTGCCTTCGGTAATTCCTTATCTCCAGGCAATTCTTTACTGCTTTCTACATTACATTATTGTGATAACTTGCATTCATTCATGATAATCACTAATAAAATAAGTCCAAATCAAACTGAAGCTGCAAAGCGGAAGGCGATTACCACAGGTATGGATCTAAACTCAATCCTTTTGATATAATTCTCCTCTCCTCCATCTCAAATCATGCATACACGACATTTTGCATAGCATACTCACACCTATTGGCCTCAAGGCTTAAATAAATCAATTTTTTGGCCGCACTGCCACCTATAACCATCCAATTTGGCCTCAAGGCTTAAAAAACACTCTTTTGGCCGCAACGCCTCCCAAAAATCACATTTTGGCCCCATGGCCTAATAAAACTCCTTTTTCCCCAATGGAAACATACTAAAATGCTTATTTTGGCCAAAAGGCCTAGAAAACCAATTCTCCCCCAGCGGAGGCATTCAAAAATCATCTTTTTGACCCAAAGGCCTAATAAAAATTAATCTTCCATAGTGGAAACAACACAAAATCACACTTTTTGACCACAGACGTCGATAAACTCCTTTTTCGACCACAATGTCTAAATTTCACACTTTTCGACCACGGACGTCGATAAACTCATTTTTCGGCTACAAGGCCTAAAAATCACACTTTTCGGCCACGGATGTCGATAAACTCCTTTTTCGGCCACAAGGCCTAAAAATCACACTTTTTGACCGTAGATGTCGATAAACTCCTTTTTCGATCACAAGGCCTAAATTTCACACTTTTCGACCACGGACGTCGATAAACTCCTTTTTTAGTTACAAGGCCTAAATTTCACACTTTTCGACCATGGACGTCGATAAACTCCTTTTTCGGTCACAAGGCCTAAATCTCTCACACTTTTCAACCATGAACGTTGATAAACTCCATTTTCGACCACGGATGTCGATAAACTCATTTTTCGGCCACAACGCCTAAAAATCACAGTTTCCGACCACAAACATCGATAAACTCCTTTTTCGGCCACAGTGACTAAAAATCACATTTTTCGACCACGGATGTCGATAAACTCCTTTTTCGGCCACAAGGCCTAAAATATCACACTTTTCGACCAAGAACAAAAAATTGTGTAATTTTAAGAGGCAAATTTATATTTTTTTTTTTAAAAAAAAAGAGTTGAACATGGATTAATTGAATATTACATACAATTTCATAAACCAAATTGAACATTTGGTCATTTCAATTTAGTCAAAAAAATGAATTTGGAATAAAATTTTGTCGATTTTTTGAAATTAATTGTGAATTTGTTAGGAAGATCAAATTAGGCTGATTATGTAAAAAAATAAAAAATTAGAGTTGGGATCGTTATTTAAGCAAAAGTTAAGCAGAGAGAGCCGTTTCATTTTGTTGTGCATGCATGAAGTTGAGTAGATATTACACATGCATTTTAATGTCAACTTGACCGGATTATTCAGAAAAAATCAAACTGCAGGGAACTTTTTCAAAGGTGTGGTCCCATTTGCTTTCAATGTCTTTTGGAATGATGACATTTATTTGACCCCAATAATATAACAATTTTGACACGACCACCAATAAGTTTATTGGAAATTTCAATTATAAGAAATACATATAAATACTCCCTTTCTCTTGAAAATTAAGTATATCACTTTTATTTTTTCCCCTTAAAATAAGTTTCTTATTTTGTAAAAAAAATTTATTATTTACAAATTTTAACGGTAATATATAGTAAGTATGTTTTCCTATCCTTAGAATATATTTTTGAGAAATTATAATAAATGTAATTTTTTGAAATTTATTTTTAATAAACGTCATATATTTTGAAATGTTAAATAAATATCAATTTTTTTTAATACTAATAAATACGTAAAAAATATAAAAAACATGAAAATATATATATGTTTTTAGAAATATGTATATTTTGTATAGCATAAAAATTATCTAATATTTAAAAGTTATTTATATTTACTTAAACTAAAATCTAAAAAATAAGATTTGTTAATAAAACCCTTTTTTTTATGGCATAACAAATAACAATTTAAAATGAAGGAAAACTAAAGTTTATAATGGTAATATATGTAAGAATATCTTTAATAGATTTCGATTACGAAATCAATCCCATTGGGATGTAGACTTGATATAATTTAACCCTAATATTATCCGATGAACAAGAAGAAAAGAATTACTAACCTGGATCCATAATTAATAATTCTTGAACGCCTGAACGCAACGGAATCTGATGATTGATAATTCTTTTCTTCCCTGTACCTTTTCCTTTCAATACATTCTTTGATGGACAAGAGCCACTTATATATTGAAACAATTTGTAGAGTTTATTTCAATGTGTATCTCTATAACTTAATTGGTAAGGGAAAAGGGAATATAATTACCCCCAAATTTTAATATCTCTAACCGAAACCATCCATCATGGTTTCGACTTTTATATATTAAAATCATATATATTATATAGGACTTATCTCTTATAATTAAACTCAAGTCATATAGATCATAGGAAATATTCTTCCAATAATTCATAAAAAAACTTTCAATGATAGAAAAAGTACAAGTCATACTTTCTTTTTCTTGCAAAGGAAATAATTTTTAAGATTAGAGAGTCCAACAATTATATTGTTCAAAGACTAATTCAATTATGAGGTCCTCTTTTTTATACAAGCACAAAAAATGGAATTTGGGAGAAGCAAACGGTGAAGTGACGTGGAGCCGAACACAAGATATTGGTCTTAACATACCAACAAGTTAACCAATGAGGCTCAAGCTTCACTCTAATTCAATTATTAGGTGGCTATATAAGAATCACAGAATGATAAACTTTTCATTTTATAATCTTATTAGCAAATATTGTAAAAGTAATAATCCTTTTCTTAAAAAATTGTTATTATGACTTCTTAAATATGATTTTACTAATAAACTATAATTAACCTAATCTTTGACTATGGAATAGCAAGAAGTCCCAACTAGGTGTGTCCAGTTGTTTTTTCCACTTACTTTTCTTTGATTTTTCTACAATATGAAGTGAAAGTATTGCACACGTTGGATTTTTCCAAACTTCATTTTGCTGTTATTTTAGTGAATGTGCACCGTTGTTTCACAATATTCGTCCGATTCATTTGAATAAAAAAAATTGTAATAGATAGTAATTTATACATATATATATTGGTAAGTACTGAATACCATGAATAAAAATATGTATTTACATATAAAATAAAATTTGTTAACAGTGTATTAAAATAAAATACAAACAGTTAACTGCAAGAAGAAGTGTTACCCATCATCCTTAAACTATATTTCAATTCGCAGTTTGATCATTAATTTGATACTAGCCATTTAAACTTTACTCACAAAATATCATTTTTTACATAAATTTGAGAATTCGGTGAGCTTTTAATGGCTGACTTCTTACCTTTCCCCCGGTAGAATAATTAAGGGCCAGTAACATATTTAAACCCATATACTATATTAGTTTTTGACTTTAACCCCTTTAAAAAACTATGGTATGTTTAAACCTTGTACTATTTATTTATTAGCCACGAGCACCTTTTGTCGAATAAAAATCGGTTCGTGACCCATCACCTAATGGAAAGCATATCAACTCATCCCAAAACGTTAAAGATGTTATTGGCCCTTAATTAATCTAATAGGGGAATATAAAATGTGACATCTCTAATCGAAGCCATATATCATATATATATCGTCATTTTAGGCATCATACATTTTTATGATTTTTCTTGTATAAGTATTGTTTTGATAAAAGATAATTACTTGCTAAGAAATTATATATATGAACATTATAATATATTGAAAGTATATGAACGATTTAACTTTTAGGACTCGTAAAATTGTCGGCACACATAAACGAAGGGTACCGCTAGAGGCTTTATTT
Organism: Croton setiger; assembly: GCA_948099555.1. Classification (NCBI taxonomy): domain Eukaryota; kingdom Viridiplantae; phylum Streptophyta; class Magnoliopsida; order Malpighiales; family Euphorbiaceae; genus Croton; species Croton setiger. The sequence goes on along the minus strand of CANUEY010294434.1, from coordinate 7,020 downwards.
GACGCGACGATTTAAATTTATAGTGGAGCAAATAATTAAAAGGGACAATTATAAAAATTAAATAAAAGGAAAATAAATGTGATAAAAACATTTTTAAGCTTAGAATTTGATTTTTACGACGATGTCGTAAATTTTATTTCCTCCAGCATTGTTGAGAAACCGAAGTTGATACTAGGTGCCGTTATAAACAGAAAAGGGAAGAAAAACAAAGTAACGAAAGAAAGAAAAGAAACGAGAGAAAGAGAAGAGAAGAAGAGGAAGTTTAAATGATTGTGGATTGTCTAGAGATGTTCAGGAATAGAAGAGGGAGTAGATAAGAGGAAAAAGAAAGGCGAGGAAAGAAGAAAATAGAAGCAAAACGAAAACAGAGAAAGAAGAAGAAAACAGAAAGAAAAAAAAAGAGAAAGAATGGGTTGCCGCGTGCATGGAGGACCCTTGACCATCGGGGAAGGTTGTACTGAAGTTAAGGAAGTTGTCAACGTCAAAAAGGGGCCGGAAGAAGGAGGAAAATGCCGGAAAATTTGAGGTTACGGTTCTGTGAACAGTAACCTTCGCTGCTGCAGCTGAAGGTAGACAACGACCCAAAACGACAGCACAGGCAGCATTTTGAGGTATTTTTCCTCTTAGGTACTTGAATTTTATGAAATTACAAATTGGTCCTTAAAGTTATAAGTTTATGCAATTGAGTCCTTCTAGAAACTTTTAATTGTTTCAATTTAGTCCTTTCAAATTTTAATTCTGAAAAATTTTATTTTGGTCCCTTAAGTTTTGGAACGCTTGTAATTGAGTCCTACAAAACTTTTAATTCTTTTCAATTAGGTCTCTCTGCCTGATTGAATTATAGATATTGCAAATTGACCCCTGAACTCACTGCCAAACTTCAATTGAATTCCTGAAAACTTTAAAACTTATACAATTGAGTCCTTTTGGATTTAATTTTGAATTTATTTTATAAATTGGACTAATTGGTTAATTAATTAAATTAAATTATGATAGATATTGATAAATATAATTAATATATGATAAATTGAGTTTGATATTAAATATAAATAACTTTATTAAATATTTTAAATAAAGTAAACGTATGTTAGAAGTTAAAATTCAAATGAAATAAAAATATTTTATAAATATGATTAATATGATAAAAAGAGAATAAGTATTAGGTCATATATTTTATTTCATATGAAATATAAATGAAAGAAAATTAAAGATTTAATATTGAATTTTATAAGACCATCAAATATAAGAGGGGAGTAAGGAAAGCAACCCAAAGCCTGATATTAATTTCGATTGAGAGGTAAGTATAAACTTTAAGTATAACGATTGAAATGAATTGCTTTTGTAAAATTTTTGATTATATATTGATTAATTGTTTGGATCGGTACTGAAGCCCGATCAATTGATTTTATTAGAATTGATTATTTGATGATTAATTGTTTAGATCGGTACTGAACCCCGATCAATTGATTTTATTGAAAATGATTATTTGATGTTTAATTGTTTGGATCTATACTGAAGTCCGATCATTTGGTTATATTTGAAATTGTGATGATAATATAGATGTCATACAAAAGTATTCATACAAGACTTAATAAATGAGTTGTGACTATCTTGACTTTTATTTGCAAAATTTCACAAGTGTACCCATGGGTCATTATATGATTTGACAAACGGGATTTAACAGGTCGATATATGATTTATAAATGGACCTTCAAGTCATACAAGAACTTTATATTGGCCAGCCATATGTTATATGTTATATGATATATGAAATTTCTGGGGCAGTACTTAGATTGATAGGTCACAACGTAATTAAATGGAATCATATAACATAAACATATGAATATCGATGCTTTTGATCATTGTTATGAATTTGTGATTTATTGTTGATTTTTAATTTATATTAGTTTATACTTGCTGAGTATGCGACTCTTCAAAATCACAAATTTATGATTTTAGGTTCTTGACTGCAACTGACAAAGTCAATTGACGTGAAGTGTAGCACTTCACATTCATTTTGCACAGGTCGGTCAACTGAAGCTTAAGATCTCTCTCCCTCATTTTGCATCATATGTATAGTTTTGTTGTATAGGTCTATATTGAATATTATGTAATTATAGTACTGTAAACTTCTGTATGGATAAAAGTAAATGTTATATGTTATAATTAAGGTTATGTGACAACTATTTTGAATCATATTAAATGACGTATGATATGATATATGTATATAGATAAAAAAAAATGTGACTTGTTTAATTATGACGCATATAGGTAGAGAGTTATTACATAAGAACTCAACTATTAAACTATATTAAAAATGACATGTTGATGTCGGGGTCTAGGCCATCTAGTTGAACTAAACTAATCTAAATCGCCAACTTGAACCTGTTCCTTTTTTTCTAAACTATATATTCATCTAGTTGCACATGAATTACTTATGAAAAATCTTCGTCAAGCAATGGCTAATCTCAATCTCCAATCAACTCCTCGCCAATCTATAAATGCAAATTAGACCCAAAATTTTGCAAATTGCGGAGTGACTTGTCATGTGAAAACCCTCGGTTTTTGATGATTTTGAGGATAGTGGGAAAATGGTAAAATTTTACACAATAGTAGCAAAATGGTTATTTTGCACCCTTATAGTATTTGGATATTTTTACATTTGTTTGATGCTAATGACGATAAGATTTCTTTTGAGTATAATATTATGTTTTCGATTCCGATGATATTTTGGCAATTTTATAATTTTATATTTTAAAATTATTTAGTGGGTATATAAAAATATATTTTTTATTTAGAAAAATTTATTTTCTATAATTCTTGAAATAATTATACTTCAATATTTTTAAGGGTTCAATATATATACATTTTAGGTTAGGAAGGAAAAAGAATAATGTGCAGCCTCTATTTTCCATATCAAAAGTTTGGGAGGAAAAAGAAATTGAGGGTTTACGATTCAAGCATTAGGATATTATGATGGGTCCTAGTCAAAGCCAAAAAAGAATGAGTTCTAAGAACAAGAAGTTTTTGGTGTTTATTTTCATATCCCCCATTACTACAAATACAAAGGAATTAAATAGGAGAAAAATAAAACTAACTGGTCATATTTTTAAGGCCATAACAGCACTTCTGAGTTTTACTAGGCAAATCTACTACAACAAATCACAACAGCAAATTTGATTTATTAAACATAAGATAAATCAAAAATAAAGGTAGCAGTAAAACAAGACTAGTCCAAGGCAAACTTAGTCCAAGTAGTTTTTATTCTTAACAGGAATCCTCGTGGTGGGGTTCTATCATTGCGTCCCCCATTTGAAGGAATCTTGTCCTCAAGGTTCAGATTTGGAAATCGAGATCGTAGCTCAGCAGAATTCTCCCATGTAACATCTTCATATGGAAAATGTTTCCACAGAACTTTCTTGTGTGATTGTTGAACCATGACAAATCCACCTGGTATCCAATACCTCTTCTAGCTCCAAAACGGTATCACCATCAACTGATAATTGAGGCAAATCATCTAATATAGGAAGATTGTCTCTAATATGTTTTTTTAGAAATAATACATGGAAGACCAGATGAATCTTAGAACCAGTAGGTAGTTTTAATTTGTAAGCCAGTTTCCGAACTTTGTCTTCTATTCGAAAGGGCCTATAATAATGACTTGCAAGCTTTGTAAAGCTCTCTTATAAACAGACTGTTGATGATATTACTACAGCTTAAGGTAAACATGGTCACCAATTTAGAATTCAATATCCCTACATTTTGAATTAGCAGACTGTTTCATTCGATTTGCAGCACGGGAAAGATGGATTTTCAGCTCCTGCAAGATTTCATCTCTAGTTTTCAAATTCTGATCGACTTCATGAAAGGGGATTGATCAACTTTGTACGGAGGCACCATAGGTGGAGGTCTGCCATACAAAGCCATGAATGGAGTCATGCCAATCGATCTATGAAAGGAAGTAAATACCAGTATTCAGCCCAAGGAAGGAACAAGCTTCATCAACGGGGCTGCTGAGATGTAAAACAACGGAGGTACTACTCCAAACACTTGTTAGTTACCTATGATTGCCCATCAGTTTGGAGATGATAAAATGAACTCATATTAAGCTTTGTACCATATAGCTTGAAGAATTCACGCTGAAAATGGCTTATAAAAATTGGATCCCTATCACTGATTATTGATTAGGCATTCCATGATATTTAACCACCCTATCCATAAAATTTCCAGCCACAGTTTTTTTAGAATATGGATGAGATAGAGATAAGAAATGTGCATACTTGCTCAGACGATCAATCACCACTAGCATTGAATTTTTGCCACTAGAGGAAGGAAGTCCCTCTATGAAATCCATCGCAATGTCATCCCAAACCTGGTGCGGAATAGGCAAGGGTTGAAGAAGCCTGGCCGGAAATGTTGTGGTAGCTTTATTCTTCTGACAAACAAAACAAACAGCAATGTATTCCTCAATCCGGTTGCGTATTAAGAGCCGGTAAAATTGTTGAGCAATTCGTTTGTAGGTACCCAAGACTCCTGAATGACCCCTGGTAGATGAATCATGGAATTCTTATAAAATTTGGAAAATCAAATCAGATTTAGGAGGAACTACGACTCGATTTTTGTAAACAACCAAACTACTGTGCCAAGAATAAGGTGTTCCTGAATTGTTTGTTACCAATCTTCCTCTCTCAATCATGTATGGATGAGTGGAAACTGTAGCACGAATCTGATCCCAAAGTGAAGTGGGAGGGAGGAAAAGAGCATTTCGGCTCGGACTGCCATTAACCCTAGATAAAGTATCAACAACTGTCCTCTCTTTGCATGGTTTGTAAATGATTTCCTAGTCAAATCCTAATAATTTGGAGACCCACTTTTCTTTTTCTAATGTGATAACCTGTTGCTCTACCATATACTTAAGGCTATACTAGTCAGTATGTAGAACTTCCGACCAAGTAAGAATGGACGCCAAGTGCGGATTGCCTAAAAGATTGCTAGTATCTCTTTAGCATATGTGGACTGCGATTGTTTGGAGACACCTAAGGCTCGACTTATAAATGTAATGGGCCTATCATGCTGGGATAACACAGCTCCAATGCCATTATTAGAAGCATCTGTGGTGATGACAAAAGGCTTCCTGAAATCGGCATTGCGAGAATATGTGTTAAGGCCATGGCTTCTTTCAAGGCTGTAAATACATCGGCATTCCAAGAAAATGAACCCTTCTTCAATATATTAGTTGATGGTCGAGCTATGACTCCATAATCACGAACAAATTTCCTGTAATAACCTGTCAAGCCTAAAAAGCCATGTAATTCAGTCACATTAGTGGGTTTAGGCCATTCAAGCATAACCTTAATATTTCCTTGATCCACCTGAACACTATTATAAGGATAATGTGTCCTAAGTATTCAATTTGCCACTGGCCAAAGGCACACTTACTAAGTTTGAAGTAAAATTTATGGCGCCTCAGTAATTCAAAGGCCAATCACACATGTTGTAGATGCATGTTCCAATTTGGACTATAAATTAAAACATCATCAAAGAAGACTAACACAAATTTTCACAAATAAGGGCGAAAAATAGTGTTCATAAGAGCTAGAAAAGTGGACGGGTCATTACACAAGCCAAAGGGAATTACCAAGTATTCATAGTGGCCATTATGTCTGCGGAAGGCGATTTTGTGAATGTCAGCATGGTGAACCCGAACCTGATGAAATCCTGTAATGAAATCAAGTTTTGTAAAGTAGGCAGCGCTGTAAAGTTCATCTAGCATTTCTTCTACATTTGGAATTTGAAATTTGTCCTAAATTGTCACAGGATTGAGAGCCCTGTAATCTGTACAAAATCGCCAAGAACCATGCTTTTCCTTAACAAGTAGGATAGGGGAAGAAATGGGACTGGTACTAGGGTTGAATCAACCCTGAATTCAACATGTCTTGAACCTATTTTTCAATTTCAACTTTCTGAAAGTACGGATATCTGTATGGTTGGACATTAATGGGTTTTGTACCTTCTTGGTGGTTGATTCTATGATTGATTACCCGTTCAGGAGGAAGTTGATTTGGCCTTTGGTATCCGAAAATTGATCTAACAAGTTTCACATTTCTGGATGAATTCTGTCAGGGATATTTGTTGATAAGGACTCAACACAAATGGTAAAAAATAAACAATGGTGTCTCAATGCCTTGGCCATTTCCTTCAAGGAAGAAGATTTAATTTGCTGATCTTTGATCCCTTGTAGGTGTTGTTGCTGACCCTTCCACATAAATTCCATTGTCAACCTATTTGTATTGCATTGAAGTGTCCCTAAATACCGCAGCCATTGTACCTTTAACACCACATCTAAACCCATAATTGGTAAGGAGTAAAAATTAATTGAAAATGGTATACCTTGTAAGATTTTCTGAATTTCCCGCTGCACTGTAATAGATCCCTATTTACCACTCTCACGTTAAAGGGTCTGGTTGTTTTTACTGAAATTTTGAGCGTTCCACCAACCTTTTCGTTGATAAAATTGTGTGCGGATCCACTATCAATAAGGCAAATTAACTTTAGGGATTTGATTTGAATAGCAACACGCATAGTACCTGCCGAGGACCACCCCGTTCTATTTCATCATCGTTTTCTTCAAAGTCAATTCTGCCATCAAGGAGAAGGAGTTGCAGTTTAGAACATCTGTTCCTAGGTGTGAATTTCTCATCACAATTAAAGCACAACCCTTTTGGGTTCGTCGCTTCTGCATCTCTTCCTAGAAAAGCCGCTTAATCGGTGTAGTCAATTGGTTCTTATTGGAGACGAACTGCCTATCTGATAGGATGGGCGAATTGCCTTCTTTTATCACAGTAATTGCTCATCTTTCATCCAACCAAACTAATGGTGTTGTTGACGCTCAATTTGTGTACCCCCAAAATTATCTGAGGAGTGCGAGGGCTCCAAATTCAGAATTGCCGAAATTCCTTTTCGGTTCGCTCTTTCCTCTTTTCCAATATAATTTTCCTAAAAATTTTAACCCTTTTCATG
>CANUEY010294073.1:0-12252 GCA_948099555.1 Croton setiger | reverse complement strand
TTCAAAACATATCCAAATTATTTACTTTAAAGTATTGCGCGTTTCCGACATTTTTCGGTCGCACGAGCCAAAACCCTAATTGGCTCCGTTTATGTCTTTCGACGATAAACGAACTTAAAACCACTCTTGTTTATCATTTTTAAATCATTTATAATCATTTCTCAAATCCTATATTTCATGTAAATGTCATTTATCATGTCACACTTTGATGTATTTAAACAAAAATGCATGAAATGCATGTAATGACGTCAAAAAGACGTATGACTCTGGTCGGGAGTGTCACAATAATTGTGATGTAACTCAAGAACATTGATAATTTCGGGGTTATGTAATAGCACGAGACTTTATATTACTAAGCAGATAAGAGTTATAGAAGCAAAGATAATGTTAGGAACTAACATAGGAAAGAAGGTTAGGATGACGTTGACACCGTCTGATATGAGAATGATGTTTAAATTTCAAAGACGTCAATTTCCAGTTATATCTTCTTTCACAATGACGATCAACAAAAGTCAAGCATAGTCACTTTCTAATGTTAAGCTATTTCTTAAAAAGCAAATGTTCTCCCATGAATAATTTTATGTGATAGTACCAAAGATTACAAGTAAAGAGGACTTAAAAATTTTGATATCTGATAATAATGATCATGATTCGAGTGAGTTAATGTAATCTATAATGAAGATTTTAGAAATCTATCCTGATAATATTGCATTTAAAAATTTTTAACTCTCATTATAAACCAATTAATTTTTTTTCCAATAAATGTAACAGTAAAATAATTTATTCTTATTCAAAACAATCAAGATAGCTAACACAAATATTTATATAACAGTAATTACACATTCCGCACATTTTGTAACACAAGAAAACCATAAATCGCACACGCTTCACAGCAAAATTTCCGTGGGAACAAATCAATTCATTTGAAAATCAAGCATAAAATAACAGATGGTAAAAGATACTAAAATAGGACAGCGAAATAACTAATTGGAGAGCTAGTCAATTATTAGAATCTTACGCTTGAGATTACAAGTCCAAAATTTGTTTTATTCCCATGTTTTCTTGTATCACGATCAACACCAAGAATTAGGATCAACTTGCCCCCCTGAATAACTACGAGAGTCATTCATTAGTATTCACTAGAAATTTTTGTTGAACAAATAGAATAAAATTTGTAATTAAGATTAAAAATAGAAACTAAAAAAATAGAAAATGAGACTTCAAATTGTTAATGAAAGGAATAAAAATAAAATTTATATATTTTTTGAAGAGTAAAACTAAAATTTATTTCATTATTATTTAATTGTGAATATATTGAGTATAATTGAATCAATAAAATTAAATTGATTGTTAATGTCCACTAGTATAGATAATTCGAAATTTTTCCTAATTGAGATATCAAATGTCGTTGCAAGTACAATTGCTTTCCCGTAAGAGTTCTTTTTTAAACTTATTTGTATTTATAGATTCATTCACTCGGAAGATTGGAAAATGCTTCAAACATATATCATATAGTATTTAAACATTGAAGACTTCTGAAAAAAAATATTAGTTGTTGTGGAGAAAGACTTTGGTCAAAACATTCATTGACTGCATAGATTCCTTCAGCAACTTCAACCCCTCAAAATAATCAAATAAACTTTCATTTTATTATCAAATACAAAAATAAACTTAGACAAAATATGTAATATACCTCATCAACTCCAACAGCAACTTCCTTGTCCTCAAGAGAACAAAGATCAATAACATTGAACTTGTTAATGAAAGTCATATCTTATGTAGCAGACATTGGCTTCCCTTCCAAATTGTCCATAACCATATAAGTCACCACTCCTTTTACAAATCCACCTTTTTTGACATAAGTTGCCTCAGTACATATTTTGTTGTTAGGGCAGAAAGATTTCAGGTCATTAGCAACATATCTGTGATCTTCATCATCATAATAATGAGAATTGAATTTTGGGGCAGCAAGAGAGGGGTCTAGTAATCAGCAGCACAAATCGAAACTCTAGGCTTTAAAATGGATTCCCTAGTTTGGGTGGGTTATAGAAAAGACTGTTTTAGAGTTTCAAAACTTTGGTAAAGTTTGCCTAAGCAACCCACCAAAGAAGTCTTCGATTGGAGTTGAATAGCAGTTCCTAATAATGACATTAAGCTGAAAACTCTTTCCCCGCTTCAGCAAATAACTCTTTTTGGCGTTTTTGTCGATTAGAAGCTGTAGTCTTATTTCTGAACTGCTACAAGTACCCATAGTTGTTTGTTATAAATAGTTAGATGTAGAAGACGAATGGTTGATGCACTTCAGGAAGAGGAAGAGTTCAACTTTACATTGATTATTTGTTTTCAGTTCGAATACTTTAATTATACGACTAGAAGCGAAAGAGGCCTCAAAGTTCGAATCAAGCAATTAAATTATTTTCATTTTGGTATTCCCAACAGTTTAAGAAGTACAAGAATCGGAAGAGTCAGTTTCTATTTTATTTTTAAAATTTACATTCTCCCTTTCAATTTGCAACGGTTTAGATAAGTTCGGTTTTACCGAAAATCAAATCGAACCGGCCGAACAAATTCAATTTTATCTTTTTTCACGGATACGAACGATTATCGATTTATCGAAAATGGGGACTATTCGTAACAGTAACTTGTTCACTTTCTTTTCTTATCTGAACTCAGTTTTTGCAAGGTAGATAACTGATTGAAAATATTTTTGTTAAAATATATTGAAAAGGAAAAATTGTTTATTAGAAAATGTGTATATACAATGAAGGAAGAAAAATTTAAACAAGAATGTAAATGCTAAATGAAGAAATCATTATTAATTACTAGCTAAGATTAGGGCGATTAGAGCCTAAATATACTACTACATTAACACATAAATTAGACGTTAACAATTTTATTTAAACAAAATGATTGAAAATGCATAGTTGTTACTGTTCTAATGTATGGTTGATTAGATTACCAAAAATCTTCTATATATATAATATATAAAAAAAAAGGATTATCGAATCAATCACTTTAGTATATAATAACCAATTTCTAACATAGGTATAAATAGTGACTGAGCGGGTGAAATTTTTGATATCGATTACCAAATCTAATTTTAATTTACTGAATATTATAATCTTTAAAAATTATTGAATTCATTTTGATTATTAACCAAATTGCCCATTTATTATTTTTGAAATACCGAGTCATAAATATTTTGCCACAAAAATAAAAAATATTCCGAAATCAATGAATTCATAATGTGAGGAAAGAACAACCTAAATAACAGTTTTCAGCAATAATATTCGGTAACTAATTTATCAATTTACCGATTATCAAATATCTTATTAATTAAACCAAATTATTTCAATAAAAAATTTTGGTATTCATATTAGAGCAATTAGGTGTAAAATCATAATATCAAAAATAATAAAAATAAAGTGAATATGACTTTTCTTGTTATTACATCACAATTTTCATAACGTTTGTAATAGTATTAATATAATTGCAATTGAATATTTCAACTGTTACAATACATTAGAGGAATTGAAAAAATAAAAATAACTATACTTTATTATGCAAAATTTATGAAATTAAATATAAAAAGTATATTAGAATTCTAATAATCCTATTTTCTTTGTATGTAAATTTAAGATATAAAAATTATATTAGAAATGTAGTAATTTCATGTCATGATGTTTGAAAATTTCTTCTTTATTTTATTTTTTTTTTTCACAAAAGAATTTTCATTTTAATATAGAATTTTTATTTAATAAATATTTCATATTATTTCAAATGAAATTATAATAATAATTAAAACACATATTTTTAGGAATTCAATTTTTTCATATAAAGAATATTATATTATTTTTAATTAATAATTACAAATGTTTAGTACTTTTATTTCAAATTTTATCATATAAAGAATATTATAATATTTTTAATTAATAATTTTAAATGTCTGGTAATTTTATTTCAAATTTTTATAACTTACTGCATTTATGAATTTAACATTTTTCACAAATATTTTATTGATACTAGATTCATATATAATTTATCAAAGAATAATTAAAACATATTATTCATGCATTAAAAAAATACTATACAAAATTAAAAACTGAAATAATATAAAAATGTGTATAAATTAATTAAAATAAAATTGCATATAATGAATATTAAAAATGGGTATACATATATGATGCACTTGAAAAAATTAACTAATTCATTATAAATAAGGAGAATGGAATTTTTTAGTATTTTAAAATAAAAATATTATAGTCAATTTAATAAAAAATTTATTACAAAAATTTTCTTATAAAATGTGTTATGATAAATAGGTTTATAGGTTGAAAGTGAGGGAAGTACAAGTTCTCAATACTGTTTTTCTTTTATTTTGACATAAATATTAGCACATGCACAAAACTCATGCATTGAATGAGAATATATGTTTTTGTAAAAATAGAGCTTCTAACTCTGCTGGTTTAGCCTCCACAGCCTCCACACCTATGTCCTCACCACTGTACCAACTCCCACCCTTAATCCATCAAATATTTCAATTGTTTGGAAATGCAATTTTATGATAGAAACTTGAATTACGACTTTTTTTTTTTTTTTTTATAGGAAATTGGTGTATTGAATTATTCAATTTGTTGGAAAGTGAAAATGAACATGCATCGGACTCTCTATTTTTCTCTTTCCCATCAGACCTCTCGTATTCCACATCTGATTATTTATATATTAGCCAGTTTCGAATATCTAACATAACATATCTATCTATAAACAACCATGGCAACTGCCAAATCAACCCTAAGATTAAAGCTTCTAGTAAACAAAAAGACCCAAAAAGTCCTATTCGCAGAAGCAGGAAAGGAGTTCGTAGATTTCCTTTTCAGTCTCCTGTCATTACCATTAGGAACTGTAGTTCAACTAATACCAAAGAATTCTATGGCGGGTTCCTTAGGCAAACTTTACGAAAGCATAGAAACTCTCGGAGAATCATTTTTTCTACCCACCCAAAATAAAGAATCCATTTTGAAGCCCAGAGTCTTTACTAATTATCAAAGTCCTCTCTTATTGTGTAACAGCAGCAGTGATCCTGTCATTCAAAGGGTATACGTTTGTAAAAATTTGAATAATCCTAACGATTGCAATTATTATGGTTCTACTAATAAGCGCCATCGTTATTGGGCTAAAGGTTTAAATTCTATCTGTCCTGACTGTAACAATAATATAAATGCTGAAGTTAGCTTAGTTGCTCCTCCAGCTCCTCCAAGTAAAGTTACTTGCAGTGAAGAAGATGGGTTTGTAAAAGGAGTAGTTGTGACTTATATGATTATGGATAATTTGGAAGTGAAGGCAATGTCTGCTATATCAGGTATTACTTGTATTAACAAGCTTATTATTAGTGATTTTGGTTCCCTTGAAGAGAAGGAAGTTGCTGTTGGAGTAGATGAGGTGAGCTTCTTTTTTTTTTTTTTTTTTTTTATCAATAGTAATTTTGTTTTAGTTTCGTATTAATCAAATGAGTAATGATTAAAGTAGTTTGAATTGGAATTTAGGGTCTGAAGTTGCTGAAGGAATCTTTGCAGTCAGAGGATGTTTTAACTTCTGTCTTCCTCAAGAAGTAGACTATGGCTAGGAAGACCAGCTACATCAGTGTTCTAAAATGGCACCAAGGTTATATGTAGATGGATGTACCAAATGACTTTTGCCCTGTGTTTTTATTTTCTTTTGAAATAAAAGTCATTTTTTATTGTGCATTTTGTTAAATATTTTGATTTCGGGAAAATAATTAGGTATATTAACCACAAGATGTCATAAAAATTTAATTTAAAATGTAGGTATTTATTTTCTACATGCGAGTGCAATTTAAACAATTTTAGACCAGTAAAGGCAAAAATAATTTCCAAAGAGAAGTTATGTTAATGCATTGAAAAAAAAAAAAAACTGATTATATAACACATGTATATGGAATAAGTTTGTCTCTCAAATCAATTTTATTTATATATTTTAAATTTTGTCTTTTAAATCTGTCTTGTTTTGTTAATAGATTTTATTATTTATAATATTTTTATTTGTATCTTTATTTGTTTTGATTGACAGTTTTGAAATACAAGTGAGATCGTTGATCTTTTTGTATAAATATTAGATTTTTAAATTTAAGTGATAGTTTTACATTAATGGATTATGATGAATTTGGAAATCACAACTTATGAAATGAAAACTTCATAAGAAAACAAAAGTGAATAAATTGAACAAAATTAAAATACGAAAAAGTGAAACGTTGAGTGATTAAGAAGAATGGGGGCATTAAAGTAAATGCAACGACAAAACATAGTAATATTTTGAAGAAAATATTATGAATTGTGGAGTTAAAGACGTAATCTTGGAATTAAGTAAAAGTAAATTAAACGGGTATTTTAAAGTAGTATAGCAGATATGGAATTCAAGTTAAATGGTCAATTAATAATAAAGTATATTTGAAGGACAAATTAGTCAATCCATATGTGAGGACAAGATAGAAATTTATATGAATAATAGCATTAATTGACTAAATGAAAGTGATCGGATAAAGCAATTTAATGTTGAAAGAATAGGACTAGAATTGAGAATTGGATAAGTAACTAGAATTATTTGAAAAAAAAAAAAAAAAAAAAGAAGGGAAGAAGATTAAACAGCACGTGTTTATCGGTTTTTCCACCGATTGGTATTAAGTGTATCATCTCGTGAAGATCAATTATAGGAAATTCAATGTAATTCATAACTTCTGCTTCTTCCATTTTAAACCCAAATAATAATAAGAAGAATAATAGATATTAGAGACAAAAGAAAGAAAGAAACCGAGGCAGACCGCCGTTTGGTCATCTTTGGCCGGTTTGAGACCACCGATCAGAAGCTCATAAACCAAATGGTGACTAGAGGAGGAGAAGCAAAATGGGTTTTGGTTATTGGGCCAACGGGTCAGATCGGTGAACTTTCTAACCACTTTGGTGATCAATTGAAGAAAATAAGAGAGTTTCGAGCTCTACTTATTAAAGTTATGATTCAAGAACAAATTGGAAGGAAAATTGATCGTATTGATTGATCAATTTAAAAGAAAATACATAAAGAAGAAATTGAATGAAAAACAGAGACTAAAAAATCAACTTAAAACTTGATTACAACTTCCAGTTGATATTTATAATCTAGCTAATTAACTAACAAACTAACTACAGAATTAAAACAAGATTACAATAGAATTGTTCTGAGCTGGAGTTTCTGTGACTACTATAACAAACATAGGAGGAAGAAGGAAGAGAAGAAGATCACGTGCAGTGTAGCACATATGCAACTTTTTTCAACACCAAAACAATGTCATGCTAATTTCTTCAGATTCGTTTCATCAATAACAAAATTGTTTTTCTCATTAAGAAAAATCTGAGATTCTAGATTGATTTGGCTAAGAGAATCTATCTTTTATAATATCCTGCCAAACATCACATGCTCTATCTATCCATAAGATATTGTTAGTAATGGACAATTCAACAGAATTTCTTATTCATGCTAATACAGTCATATTACATCTTTTCCCTGCACTATATAATGGATCTTCCTCTAGAGGAATAGGTAGAGAGCCACTGATAAAGCCGATCTTATTCTTTGTTCCTAAAGTCATCAACATAGATTTTGACCAAACAGTGTAATTGTTTGTTCTAGTAAGCACAATATTAATTATCATATTAGAACTTTGTTCACTAGGATGTAAGTATAATGGATTTGAGGATAATGAATATATGCATTGATTGTTGAATTTGCAATTTCAGGAAGAAAAATTCGAAAAGAAGAATCAAAGATTCAAAGATGAACAAATGCAGAAACAATTCTGAATTAATAAAAGAAAAATACATAAATTGTAATTACAATTGTAATTCATGAGGCTCTGATACCATATTAAAATTGTGATTCAAGAACAAATTGGAAGGAAAATTGATTGTATTGATTGATCAATTTGAAGGAAATTACAGAAAGAAGAAATTGAATGAAAAATAGAGACTGAAAACTCAACTTAAAACTTGATTAGAACCTTTGATATTTATAATCTAGCTAATTAACTAACACACTATAGAATTAAAACAATATTACAATAGAATTGATAGACTTCATCCAACTCCACATGCATGAATGCTGAGCTAGAGTTTTTGTAACTACCATAACAAACATAGAAGGAAGAAGGAAGAAGGAAGAGAAGAAGATCACGTGCAACTTTTCTCAACACCAAAACGACGTCGTGCTACTTTCTTCAAAGTCATTTCATTAATGTAAACAAAATTGTTTTTCTCATTAAGAAAAATGACACCATTTCAGTTATATATGTCATCTTCTTCCTCAAGCTATCTTTCTTCTTCTTCTTTGTTTTATCTTTCTGCTTTTATTGCTATTATCTGCTTCGATTTGTTTGTTGATTTTGGTGTAGAACTTTATATTGAAAATTTTGGATGAAAAATTAATTATAGCTCCTTTCTCTATGGCTAAAGCTTGAGGAAGAAGACCATAAAATTATGGTTAGACCCTTGAACTTTTAAAAACTATGCAAATAGGTCCGACAAAATTTCAGTTCAGTTCTCTATCAATGCACTTGGGTCCAAAAAGATGTCATTTTGATTCTTGGAGACTTGGGTAAGTACAACTAAGCCTTATGGAAATTAAGAGAAATGAAAAATGGCAGTAGAAATGATTATAAATATAAACTTATATTATGGATCGAATAGTTTAATGTTTGATTGGATGATTTTATGAAATCTAAAGAAAGTTACTAAGAGTGATTAAGTAAAAATGGGTTAAAAATATGTTAAAGTTTAAAAGTATATTAGAAATTAAGTAAAGCCTCGATTGAAGTGAGCTTATCATAATATGAATGATTTATATATATTTATTTTAAATAGAAATAAGAATTGTCCAATTATAATGATAATAGAATAAGTTATGCAATTATAAACACGTCATTGTTGGGAGATAAAAATAAAAAATGTTGAGGTATTTGCAATAGAGAAGAAAAACTGTTAAGTTATTATATATGAAGTACACTTATAGTAAGATTGACCAAATGATAAGTTTAGGAATTGATGTTAGTTAAGTACACTAAATAAAGAATAAGTTCAAGATTTTATACATTAAGAAAAGAGTTACGTATTAGAAGATAGATTAAGTGAAAAAAAGAAAGTGAAAGCTCTAATAATTAAAGTAGATTCATTATTTATGAATAATTGATTAATATATTTTTCATATGTATTGATTGCTAGAGGCAACAATCAAGAAGTAGAAGATACAAGAAATATTAATTATTGTCAAGTTGTGAGTTAATTATGAGATAATTATAGTGTATTCTATTTTTATTATTAAAAGAAAAAAAAAAGAATACCATGATTTTATTTATGTTTTTTGTTTCTCAATTTAAATTGAAGCATGCACGTCATGTGGTTAAGTAATTTTCAATTACATTGAAATTAATTTGATGAATTTTAGCTATTAACATTCCAACTGAACTCTTTTAGAGTTTAAAAAAAAGCGAATACACTGATATTTTGGGCACAATAAAAGAGAGATGCTTACACATGGAAAAATGGATGATAGTGATGAACATACAGTGGTTCTTCGTATAATGATAAGAAGAGACAATAGGGAGGAACACAGAATCCTTTGAAAAATGAGGTTTAAAATTAGAAGGTGGACATCTGAAGAGGTGAACGCATAAGAGTTATGCGAACTACCCCTATCCGCATAACACTTATGCGAACTTAATTTTTTTTTTTAATTTTTTAATGCAAGTTTACATAACAAATATGCGAACATTGAACGGTAATGACCGTTGTTGCCTTAATGATGGTATTAATGGCATCGTTTAGGGTGACGAAGCAGATGACGACAAGTGGTAACGCGCTTCAAGTTTGCATAACACTTATGCGGACTCGTTCAAATTTTGAACAAGTTCGCATAAGTGTTATGCGAACTTGTAGCAGAACCCCAACAGACGTCCAGGTTTTGGTTTTTAATCAAAATTCTTTCCATTCTCATTCACAAACCACCAAATCACTCAAAATATTAAGTTTTAACTTCAGAGGATTAGGAATATTTGCGAAAAAGGTATGTTTTCTAATTTTGAATTTAGTATTTTAATTTTAGTTAGGGTTTAGGTTAGTTGTAATTTAGAATTTGATAATTGATAAACCATGCATGAGAAAAAAATAGGGTGTATGCTTAGAAATTAAGAATTTTGCATATATATATGAGTAGAATATATATAGGGTGTATGAGTAGAAGAAAATTGAAACAATATATATGTTTAATTTTGCATAATTAATTCGCGTAATAATATTATTTGTCATGTTATATAGAATATAGGATTTGTAGCTAAATTTACGTGCTATTAACTTAGAAATTAACTTTTAAGTAGAAAATATTTAATTATGCATTAGGTTTTTATGGTTGTTAAAAATAGTATAATTTTAGAATATAATTAAACATAAATTAAACCGTACGGACCGCAGCAGTGGAACGGAGAGAGTCATCATCTCAGCAGCAGCGTGTCCTGGATCAGGGGCCCGCGACCGCCGATCTGCTGTTCCTGCAGCAGGAACACAGATCGAGCCGCGTGTTTCGAGGGGATCGAGCATACGACAGTCCACTCAGCATAAGACGAGCGGATACTCAAATATGGCGACTGCTGGATTCAGAGGATGCCCGGATGCTGCAC
The DNA here is from genome assembly GCA_948099555.1 of Croton setiger. Taxonomy (NCBI): domain Eukaryota; kingdom Viridiplantae; phylum Streptophyta; class Magnoliopsida; order Malpighiales; family Euphorbiaceae; genus Croton; species Croton setiger. The sequence goes on along the minus strand of CANUEY010294073.1, from coordinate 1,538 downwards.
TACATCGACCAGATGGGTTTCGGGCCGGTGCAAAGAATAGGGTCCATATACTACGACTGGGCCCTATTGTCTGCTTTGGTGGAGCGGTGGCGCCCGGAGACGCACACCTTCCACTTGCCTATCGGGGAGGCGACGATCACGCTGCAGGACGTCGAGGTTATTCTCGGAGTCCCCGTGGCCGGACGGCCGGTGAGTGGTCGTTTTCAGAGACCCGGCGTCAGGTGGGCCCAGTACTTCATAGATTTCTACGGGTTTGAGCCGGCAGATATTGATACCAGGGGCAGCAGGATTATGCTTCGCAGCATAATCGGTCATCTGCTGACCCCCTCCAGAGCCGACAGTGCCGGAGCACGTTTTCCAGCAACGTGCTCGCAGCTTCGTGTTGTGGTTACTTGGGGATTTCCTTTTTTGTGATTCCTCCAAGAACAGCACGTCGTTGATTTTGGCGCCGATGCTTGAAGACCTCGCTAGCTCTTGACAGTTCAGTTGGGATAGCGCTGTCTTGGCGTTTCTGTACCGGAACCTGTGCCAGGCAGTGATGGGTTCCTCTTATATTGGAGGTTGTTTGACATCCTTGACCAAAAGCATACGTCTTTTTGACGTCATTTCACACATTTTATGCATTTTTATTTAAATGCATCAGAGTATGACATGATATATGGCATTTACATGAAATATATGATTTGGAAAATGATTATAAAAGAGTTAAAAATGATAAACAAGAGTGGTTTTAAGTTCGTTTATCGTCGAAAGACATGAATGGAGCTAAGTAGGGTTTTCGGACCTGCGCGATCGGAAAATGCCGAAATCGCGTCAAATATGAGTCAAATGATTTTAATATGATTTTATATGTTTCCTTACATGATTTAAAGAGTTTTGGGACTAAAATTATATGACGACGTCATACGGTTACAGTTCCGTAAAAATCGTCGAGGTTTCGGTTCGGTTTAGGGCACTGATCGAACCGCGATAAATTTTCGGATTCCGATTTTTACGAAATTTCATACACGTGTTATACTATTTATTTTGACACCGAAAACAATTTTTAAGCTGGTGCTGGAGTGATTTGGGGGTTGGAATTAAAGAAAGTTAGATATGAAAGAAGTAAATAAAAGTAAATAAATATATTTACTAAAGGTTTAATATATTAAAAGAGATATTTTCATGCAAAACAAATTTAGCAAGCAGCTGCTGGCTGTTTAATGATGTTATTGTTTCTGGAAGACTGAGATAAAGAGGTGGATAAAACTTTAGTTGGCTGGTTTTTGGAAAGAGAAAACAAAAAGAAGAAAGGAAGAGAGAAAAGGAATAGAAAGGAAGAAAATAAGAGAGAATTAGGGAAAAACCTTAGCAAATCTTTACATCCAACTGTTTTGATATGTTTTTAGGTTGTATATAATGTGATGAAGTGTTAAATTGGTTAGAAAAAGGCTTGAATTCGTGTGAGAAGAGAAACAAAATTCTAGGTAGAAATTCTAAGTATAGAGGCAGTTTTGAGGTTGCTACTTTGGAGGGTTATATCTTCCAAATGGTGAAGC
>CANUEY010294035.1:0-14638 GCA_948099555.1 Croton setiger | reverse complement strand
ATATATATATATATATATATATATATATATATATATATATATATATATTACAAGTTAATCCTATTAGAAAATGTTAACAAATTTTAAAAAGGAAAATATATAAAATACAAAAGTTTACGTAATTAACACTTAAGTCAAGTTTTAACTAAATAATTTTGAATTCCCTATGTTATGTTTTGCAACTATTACACGCATTTCCACCATTAATTTATAACATAAAAACGAATTCCCATAATTCTTACTTAAACCAAACAACATTACATGTTTATACGATAGTTAATAAGAACGGCAGCAAGATTGGATTTATGAAGATAAAAGGCATCAATAATTGAAACTTTGAGTGTTTCATTTTGAAGATTAAAGTGTAAGTTCCAACAAAATCAATGAAGTTAAATCCACTTGGCTTTAAATTAACAGAATGGTATCAAATGGAGGATTGCTAAACTCCTTTAGACCGAATTACCAAAAAAAAAAAACACTTTTTGGTTGACTCAATTACTCAAAATGCAAGCAACCAAATAATTAAGTGAAATAATTGCAAATTGGACATGATGAGAAAAGATATATTAAATTGCAATAATAGAAAATTCAAGGATTGACATAGATGGTTCAATATTGTTGTCCTTTAATTAGAGGTTAGGGACTTTGGGTATGGAACAAGACTCTCAGACCAGTCATTTACCAATCCGAATTAGTTTGGAGCTGTTGAACAATTTTAAATAGAGTCATGAACTAAGAAACTTGATGAATTCTTAAAAAAATTTCAATAATAGACTCGTTCAAGAGTAAGTGGATCGAAGTGAAACTTTTTACAAATATAAGATTTAATGTTTGATTGTTTATTTGTTGATTGGACAAAGTCTTTTTCTATTTTTTGAAATATAATATGGAGTTAATAATTAGTAAGTGTCTCACTTTTTTTGAGGTAGTCACCTGTTAAGCTTAATAATCGACCACTACTCATTAATTGACAATTATTTCAATAAATGACCATTACATATTGCGGTCATTTCAAAATTAACCCAAAAAAAATCAATTTTCAATATGTTAAAAATTGATGTATGTTGAAACCATAAAAAATAAATACTTACTCGAAAAGATTTATAAAGTAGGATTGATCTATAAAAACTGATCAAATTTATTTTTAAAGTGCTCGAATAGAATAAAAGAAATTTTGAATTGGATAAAAATAAATAAGATTAAAGAAAATGCACAAAGAAAATAAAATTAAAAGCAATGGGAACAAATACAACTAAAAGTACAAATATTTCCTCAACCAATCTTTCCGTATTAACATATTATTAAGATAGAATCTAGTAATAACCTTTTAACTAAAAAATAACTCTAAGTATGACGAAAGATTTAATTTATCGATTACAATGGACACTAGAAATATCTTGCCATAGTTAACAATTTCTATGAGAACCCATTTAAATTACTTAATATAACTAAAAAATCTTATTGCAATCAAGTTATACCGATGACTACTTGCATGAATTCAACTAAATAATAACAGATTTAGTTTAGTTGATTTGTTATGTGATGTTAATATTAGATGAATAATAGGTATTTTTGAAAAAAAAAAAACAAAATAACACCGAGAATACATTTTTCAATAAGTTACAATAAGAATATGAATGCAATAAAAATAAAAAAATAAATATAAGTAACACTAAGATCTCACAAACATAAAAAAATTCACTTAAGAGAAGAGTTTAGTTTCTAATCACTTTGAAAAAATAAAAAAAAAAAAAATCCTTAAAACATATTAGGAAGGAGGCTGTCTAAGAATGTTTTCTAAAAGACATAAAACACACTTATATAGGGAAAATAATAGTATAATAAAAATGCCCAATAATAAGTATTCAAATATTCATCCTAAATTATAATTTAAGCCTAAAACCTTAGATAAGGTCATGGGTCAGCAACCTATATTCAATTTGCATCAGCACTGCTCCTATAATTTCCTTACTGTCAAACAAATATATCAAAACTCAACTACACAAGCCCAACTTTTGGCTAGATTTTTTTTTTTTTTAAATTGTAAACTTCCTATTAAAATTTGAAACTGTATTGTGTTATGAAAATTTTTGTATAAATTTTGTTTTCAAAAATCTAATCTTAAATTAAATATCACAAATTAGATTTTAATAAATCAAATTTAACTTGGACAATTTGTTGAATAAAATATTTCCTTAAATCAAACTCATTAAAAAAAAAATATTAAATAATTTGTGAATTATTGTGCTGAAAACTATATGAGCTAAATTCCTAGAAAAATGGAAGAATTATAATAGTCTCACTTAAAATCTATGTTTTCTTAGACTTATACGTCGTTTGACAGAATTTACGTAGACATGCAATTCTTTTCACAATAATCATAAAAAAACCATTGTGGTAAAATATTTTACTTTTCTTTAAAAATTAAAAGTATTTGATAACTATTTTCTTTTACTTTTCGTTTGGAAGTTCAAAATAATTATAATTTATTAATAAAAATAATAAATGATTTTTCGAATTCATGACACTGCTCACTAGTTAATGCATTACAAGTTTAACATCATATTACCTTAACCTTCATGAGTTTGTCAAGCTATACTTGTATTCTCTCTTAGACTTAATCCTTGCGCGTCTCTCTCTCTTTTTTTTTACCTTCATTAGTCAAAAACAAGTAAGATGAGTATAAAACTTAGTGGTGTCAAAAAATAATATTTATAAACTCATTTCTTTTCATTTCATAAGCTTTTTAGAATAATATAGAATATTGTTTTTAAAATTTCTCAATTTTATGTGCTAAATTAGACATTCACAAAGCATTATACTCAACAGTTTTATGCATTAAGTATACCAAAAGGGATCCTTGGAGTCAGATGTGCATCATATGAGTTGTAGCACATCATCAGCTGTTTACTTTCATAGCAACCTCTTCAAAGGAAGCCATTTATTGCAATCTTTTTTAAAGGAAACAATTTATAACTTAACTTCTTAATAACCCTATCATGCATAAATTGAGAGTTTCTATCAACTTTTGTAGCACATAAATCATTGTAAAATCAAATATTTAATCTTAACAACATAATAAAATGATCATTTGAACTGGACTAACTGTGTCATATATGCACCTATGACAAAACTCTTAACCTCTAAACTAGTGGAAGGAAACTTTGTCTCATCTAAACTTAACCTCAACTGTGAGATGTTTATGAATAATAATTTAATTTAACTTTGTCTACTCAAAGAGTGAGTTATGCAACAATCACAATATCATGCTATGCTGAGAATATTATAAGACATATATAACATACAAAAATTCATCTCAAAAATCATTTAAACAATATAAATGATTTAGTAGACATTTTTAATAAAATATTTGAAAAAAAAAATTGTTGTACACAAACCTTGCTTTGCTCCTAAATTCCAAATGATCTTGCTCACGCGTTCATTCTCCATTAAATACTTATGCCTAAGAAATAAATATTCAAGTATTTAATTTCCTATAATACCGTATGATTGAATTTCCTAGAATAATTTCATTATTATTCCAAAGTTCCTATATGTTTTTCTTATGAATTTCTACGTCTATTTGTACTTTATTTCAAATTTCATATCATATTTAACTCTTCCTTTAAATAAACTTTTCTTTTAAAATTTGTTGTCATAATATTAGATCTTTTAATAGTCAAGAATAATTTGAATAACTCCATAATTCTTGTACTTCAATTTTACTTTAAATATTATAAGTTAATAATCAAATTATTAACTTTATTAATTTTCTTACTTCAGTTTAATTTAACTAGTATTTAAAATAACCCAATTAATAATTCTTCTTTATTTCAAGTCTTTAAATGCTAAGGCTAATATATTTCAGCTTATTTATAAAGTCCCAATAATTAATTTATATCCCTAACCAATTAAATTTTCAAAATAAAATCCAATTAATTAGTTGATTAAAATCTGAGGGACTTAATTGAGAGCATTTTAAAGTTCTAAGGACGTTTGAAATCAGAGGAAAAGTTTAGGGACTTATTGCCATTAAAATAGACGAAAGGACCTATTTGAAAGAAACTAAAAAGTTCAGGCTTCTTCTGGAACATTAGCGGAAGGATTAAACTATAAGAAGCAGGAAAGTTTAGGGATTGAAAAGGAACAATGAAGACTGAAGGGATTTGGTGCGTAGTTACCAATATGGCGACGTTTTGGGTTGTCTTCTTCACCTGATCTCTACAACTCCGGGTCACGACTGACCCAGTTTTAGTTCGTCAAATCTTACGCTTCAGGGGATGAAACTTGACAATCCATATACGGATATCCTTATTTCATCGACATCCATTTGTTGGCTTCATCAAATCAAACTTTTCGTCATCAGAATCGAAGATATTTCATCTAGAATGCTTCGGGTTACCCATAACCCGTTTAGAACCCGATAGTAAATCAGTTTTCAAGTGACTGTTTGAGCTTTTTCTTACTTCTATACTGTTCACATCGACGTGTTAGAGAGTTTTCTATCTTTGTCAGTGAGGATGATGGACATAAATTGAAAAGGAAATCATAATTTCCTTCGGCTGTGTCCATAAAAAATAGGGCAGGTTTTTCTTGAAATTTTGAATTTTAACATATGGACATGTTTTCTAATTCTGCTAAATTTCGGGTTCAAATACCAAAAGGGGTTAAAAATTTAATGTGGAAGGCAAATTGTGTATTCGCATACTGTGTTCGTGAGTTGGAGTAATTAGCAAACAAAGTATGTAGACATATTAAATTTTTATTTTCTTAGACAATTCCGCATACTGGATATGCAAACTTGTAGCAGTAATTAAATTACTGAGGAATTAATGCTCGTGTTTAAGAGCGGACGAATCAGAGGATGCCACGTGGTGCGCGCTGTAAGTTCGCATATCCAGTATGCGAGCCCAATTCAAAATTTGAAAAGAGTTTGCCTACCAGGTATGCGAACACTCTTTAGATGTAAAAGCTTCCTTTTCTTCCTTTCTCTTTCACAATTCAGTTAAAACAATAAAATTTCAGACGTTTGTAGCGGTTAGATAAGAGTGTTCGGAGTTTTCGGCGAGGCAAGTGGGTATTTGGATTATTTGTGAGAAAAATGTGTGTTTTTTAATTTAAGTTTTTTTTTTTATATTTGTATATTTTTTGTGCGATTTGTAGTTAGTTTTAAAATGAATTGCTATTTTTAGTAATGATATGAAATGACGATAATAAGTATGATTAGAATAAAATTTTAGGTAGTTTGTAAGGTTTATGATTTGTATGTGTTATATTTGCGATAAATTTTAGGGTGCAGATTTTGCGGAAAAAAATTTGAATACGAAAATTATTGCCTAAATAATAGTATTCTAGAATAAATTTTGTTTGCGGAAGGAAAAAAATTATTGCCTAAATAACAGTATGTTTATGTTAGATATGATGTATATGCGAAATTAATTTGCGTGTTATTATATTAGGGTGTAGAATATAGATAGAAATTATATTATTTTAGAGTACGTTTTTAAAAAATAAATGTTAATGGAAATATAAAAGGAATAGAAATTAGAAAATAATTAAGAAAATATTTGCACATTCGGGATGCAGCGATGGAACAAGAAGAATCATCAAGTTCACAGCAGCAGTGCGTGCTCGATCAGAGGCCCGTCAACGGTGATCTATTGTTCCTTCAGCGGGAACATAGATCCATCCACGTCTTTCAAGGCGAAGAGAACGACAGTCAACTGAACATCAGACGAGTGGACACGCAGGTATGGCGGCAGTTGGACGCGGAGCATCCCCGAACGCTTGAGGACGTCGACGAGCTAGGCTTCGTGGCGGTCCGGAGGATAGGGTCCATCTACTACGATTGGGCCCTACTTTCAGCTTTGGCGAAGCGGTGGCGACCGTAGACGCATAAATTCCACCTAATTTCCGGAGGATAGGGTCCATCACACTACAGGACGTGGAGGTCATGGTTGGACTCTCTATCGACGGATAGCTCGTTAGCGGCCGATTTTAGAGGCCCGCGGTCGGATGGCGACATTAATTCTTCGAATTTGCACCCACTAATGCTAATGTTAAGGGGAGTAGGATCATGCTTTGCTGCGTCAGAGGACATTTGATAACGCCTGCAAAGGATGGGGCGCTAGAGCACGTTTAACAGCAGTGTGCTTGATGCTATGTGTTGTGGCTGATGTGAGGATTCTTATTTTGCAATTTTTTGAAGAACAACACGTCCCTGATATTAGTGCCCAATCTTGAAGACTTTGTTGTCTATCGGGAATACAGTTGGGGGAGTGTCGTCTTAGCTTATCTAGTACATCGGAGGTTGCTTACTCTTGCTATAGGTAAGATTTTTTAATTTAAGGATTTTCTTTTATTTTAAAAATGTGGGTTACCGATTTGTTGGTACACAGGTGTAGGCTTGGGAAAGGATCGCGACTCTTCGCCCGACACTCCCCGGGAGTGTAGCTCCTATGCGCAAAGGTATGTAGCTCATCCCGTTCAATTTATTATTGGTTTTAGTTTTAAGGTATTTTAGTAATATTTACTTTTTTTTTTTTTTTGCAGATGGCGAATAGGGAAGAATTTGTAGGACATCACGAGCCATAATTTGCTGGGTTACAGAGATCAGTTGTCGGTGTTGATAGCTGGCGTGGTATGTTTCGCCACTTTTCGCAGCTTGATTTAATTTTCTTTATTTTAGTTAACTAATATATATATATATATATATATATATATATATATATATATATATATATAGGGGTAATTATTATTGGATTCCTGAGGTTTGGCCTAATAGACTCGGAGGTCCCTCTATTTTTAAAATTGTATCATAGTCCCTAACTTTTTAATAATAGACTCTTAGGTCCTTCCGTTCACTTTGACCGTTAGTCAACGAAAAATTCAACGTTTTTTTTTTTTCAAAATGACAAAATTACCCTTTGGTTTATTTGAATCGAACCATGATTTATTTGAATCGAACCGGACTAATTAAACCCAATTTTAAATCAAACCACTGTAAAAATTAAAAATAATCAAATTGAGGTTCCAACCAAGGACATTAAGTATGCTAATATGTGTAATTACGAACTACACCAAGACACCTTTAGGGTGTTGAACTGACATGATAAGATTTTATTGTGTAAGGCACAACCATTCACCTTTCATGACTATAGCAATTATCTTCTATTCTTTCAATTAAGATTTTATTAAATAATTATATATTTATTTTTTTTATCATCCTAGACAAGTTTGAAGGTTAAAGGAGAAAGTTTAACTTTTCTGGAAAATTTAAAAAGAGTTTACAGAAAATTGAGTGTTCATTTGGAGAAATTAATAAAAATTAGAAAACTCATATTTTTTATTTGGAGAAATTAACAAATATTAGAAAACTCATATTTCTAATTCAAGGAAATGAAATATTTATTTTTGGCCTAATGTACTCTGGGGTCCCTCTATTTTGGAAATTGTATCATCGGGTGTGACACCCCGAACCCAAATTCTACTTCATTTCATGCATTTTCATTTAAATGCATCATAATTTGATTTGATTAATAAGTTAATTATGATTTAAATGAAGTGCATTTGATGATAAATATTTTAAATAAGAGAAACAAGTTGAGTTTTAGGCTCATTTTCCGTCGAAAGGCACAAACGGAGCTAATTAGGGTTTTCGAACCTGCGTGATCGGAAAATACCAAAATCGTGTAAAAATATGAACCTTTTGATTTGGTTATGTTTTGATATGATTTTGAATATGTTTTAAAGAGTTTTGGAACCAAAATTATACGAGGACGTCGTACGGTTTCGGTTCCGCGAAAAACGTCGAGCTTCGGAGTCGGTTTAGGGCACCGACCGAACGACGATTTATTTTCGGATTCCGTTTTCGATGAAATTTTAACCACTTGTCATTTTAATTATTTTGACCTTAAAAATGTATTGAAATCCAGATTTGGTGATGGTTTTAGGCTGATTTGTTTGGGTTGGTTTTAGGTTTTCTTAAGAAAAACCCTAAATGAAGAGTTAATGCGTTTAAGTGAAGTTTGGATTGTTAATCAAGCTGGAGGTGTCCAGCAAGCCTTCTGGGATTAAGATCATCATAAGTAGGCTTTACTTAAGGGGTAGGAGTCATTTGGGATAAAAGCTGAAGCAAACTCGAAGAGAATAGAAAATAAGCAGAAACGAGAGAGAGAAGAAAAGAAAGAAAACCAGAAGAGAAAAGAAGTTAGGCTGCCAAAACCTTGGTTTGATTGTGTTCCTTACAGTCTGAGGAAGTTGAGGAATAAGTTAGAAGTGAGAGAAGGCCGTCGGGTTGGCCGGAAAAGGGAGAGAACAGTGGGTTATCGAAAATAGGGGATAATTGTGATTTCTGGAAAAAAGAGAGAAAATCAGGAGATTTTTGTGTGCATGGGTGAGTTTAATTTGTTGGGAAAGTTTGTAGGAGAGTTAGATTGAAGTTTTAGGTCGAGGTCAGGTCGGGAAATTAGCTGGGGAGGCCGGATTTGGCCGGAAAACTCCATCGGGAAAACAGAGCAAAGTTGGAAACAGCTTCTGCCCGTGGGTGAAGAAGGCGACTCAAAACGGCACGATAGGCGTGTGTTTTGGAGCCAGCTGCAGACGCGGGCGAGAGAGCTGCGGGCGAGATCAAAATGCACGCAGATTCTGCGTTTTGATCCCTGCGGACCGCGCAGGTTAAACGCACAGGATGCTGCGTTTTGAGGAGAATAGCTGTTCTGGTGCCTGGATTTCGGTATAACTTTGTTTTAATCCCTGAACTTAATTTATTTGTGCAATTTAGTCCTGCAGATTGATTTTTACATAGTTTTCAATTTAGTCCTGTAAATTAAATTATGGAAAATTATGATTTAGCCCCTGTAGTCACTGTTTAGTTGCAAAACAGCCCTTCTGGGCAAAAATGTATAATTTTGGCAAATTGCATTTTAGTCACTCAATTTTAAATAATTGCACTTTTGACCCGGAAACTTTTATAAATTATGTTTTAGCCCTTCCAACCTAATTTCGACGTCCTGAACCAGTTTTTGGACGTCAAAAATTTATTTTTAGATTGTTTTAAGGTTGAAAATTCAGATTTAAAGTGTTTAGCTAAAAAATTTAAATATGAAATTTGATTTAATTATTTATATGGTTTATTTAAACTTGGAATTGGTTTTAATAATTATAATTACTCTTAATTATAATTATTATATGGAAAATTGAGATTTATAATATGTTGAATGATGTTATAAAATAAGTTGGATTTGGGAATTTGTGATTTATTTTTAATTAAAGACAACACAGAAATTAAATATGAAATAATGCATCATATCATATATGGATTTCCGATTTGAATTATTTGAACATCATTGTTATGTTATGCATTATAGGCGCATCGAGTTCTCGAGCGGCGCGGGGTAAGGAACCCGAGGGCCACCCGAGTACACTGTGACACCCCGGACCAAAACATACGTCATTTTGACGTCATTTCACGCATTTACTGCATTTTTATTTAAATGCATTAGAGAAAAAAAACATGCTATATGACATTTACATGAAATAATTGAATTGAGAAATGATAATAAATGAGATAAAAATGTTAAACAAGAGTAGTTATAAGTTCGTTTATCGTCGAAAGACATAAACGGAGCCAATTAGGGTTTTTGGCTCGCGCGATCGGAAAATATCGAAAACGCGCTATATTTTAAAGAAAATGAATTTAATGTGATTTTATGTGTTTTCATATATGATTTAAAAGGTTTTGGGACCAAAATTATATGACGACGTCGTGCGGTTTCGGTTTCACAAAATTGTCGAGAATTCGGTTCGGTTTGGGGCACCGACCGAACCGCGAAAAATTTCCGGTCTCCGATTTTTACGAAATTTTATACACGTCCTACAATTTATTTTAACGTCGAAAACAAAATTATAGCTGTTGATGATTTGGTTTGGTAGGTTAAATTAGAAAAATGTGAGTTAGAGAAAGTGGAAAAAATAGAGAAAGGAATTAGGGTTATTATTAAGTATAAGTTTATTGATATAATATAGGAAGATATTTTTGCATGAATAGGAAATAGTTTGAATGTGTGGACAGTAAAGGACTCACTCTTGTGGCTGAAGTGAGTAAAGGAGAGAGAGGGAACTTTGGTTGGAAAGAAAGAAGGGAAAGAAAACGTGAAAGAGAGGGAAAGAAGAAAGAGAGAGAAAGTGAAGGAAAAATAAAGAAAATGGGTGAGAATCTTCCATCCAATCTGTTCTTTAAGCTTCTAAGGTGTGTATTAAGTGTTTAAGAGTGATAGATAGAGAAGAGTGGGGCTGGAATTGAAAGAAGAAGTGAAAAACGAAAAAGAAGGGGTTGAAATCTGGGTTTTGCAGTTTTCACGAAGGGGGTTTTGAGGCTGTTTATTTTCAATTTGAGAGTGCATGGGGAGATTTGGCTCCGATGGTCTTGTAGAGGAAGTGTAGGGGAAGAGAATCATAGCTTTAGTTCACCGGAAAACAGCCGGAGGTGGTCGTAACAACTGTCAGAAGTTGGGAAGAAAATAGGCCAAAACTGGATCTGGGTAAAAACTAGTGTGGGAAGCCAACTTTAGGCCACCATATCTTCCGATCCAGACATCCCCTGGAGATTTGGCTCCGATGAAACGCTAGAGGGTGTTCAGGGGAAGAGATTGGTAGGTCAAGCTCGTCGGGAGGTGGCCGGAGGAGGACGTACGGTCGCCTGGAAGTTGGGTCGAGGAGCTAGTTTCTGTCCAGACTTAGGAAAAAATTGAAGGTTGAAGAAGCTTGAAACGGCGGGCTATAGCTGCGTTTTGGCCTAGGATTCCAGGGAGCAAAACAGCAAGGGCGAGCGCGTTTTGAGGTAATTAACGCGCCTGGTACCAGAAGTTTTTAAAAATTGCATTTTTACCCCAGAACTTTGAGCCGTGTTGCATTTAGGTCCTTCTGGGCAATTTTGCAAATATTTTAATTACAATTTGACCCCTGAATTTATAAATGCTTATATTTTTAACCTAGAAACTTATAAAAGATTGTAATTTAACCCTACCAGCCTAATTTCGACGTCCTGAATTCGTTTTCGGCTTCGGAAATTTATTTTGAGACTGTTTTAAGGCTGAAAACTCAAATTTAAAATATTTAGCTAAGGAATTTAATTAAAGAATTGTATTTAATTAATTTAATGGTTAGCTTAAATTTGGAATTGAATTTTGTGATTATAATTGAGTTAAATTGTGATTACTATGTGTTAAAAATTAAATTTGTCAATTATTTCTACATTGACGAATAATGATTCTAAAGCCATAAATTTTGAAATATGGATTTAAAAGATAGAATTTATTGGTTCAAAATTGAAACACTAATAAATTAGAAAATTAAGCCATAAAGCATGTGTTGACGCTCGATTTATGCACACCCCCAAAATTATCCAAGGATAATAAAGAGCCCCAAATTTGGAATTGACCAAATTCCTTTTCGGTTCGCTCTTTCCCCTTTTCCTAAAATATTTTCCTAAATATTTTTAATCCTTTTCATGTTTAAATGAATTCTCAAAATTCCCTTCTAGTTGCAAAAATATTTTTATATGCATTGATGTAGTTTATTTTCCAAATTGCAAAAATAGGAAAAAAAAAATAGAAAAAGAAAAAAAAGAAAAAAAGAATTTCAATGTGTTTATTTGCGATTTTAATCTTAAAAATCAATTTTAAGTTTAAAATAGCAAATGTTTATATTTTATTCGTGATTTCAATTTTTAATTGAAATATGTGTTGTGTTTTTAATTTTAATTAATTTTAAAATTTAATTAGAAGGGTTTAATTGAGTTAATTTGGAGAAAATTAAAGAAAAGGATTAAATTGAAAAGAATTGAAAGTTTGCAGGAAAATTAGAAAGGGAAAGGAGGACTTGTTTGCAGAAGGGCCAAAAGAATTGTGGGCCAATGTATAAATTTCAAAAATACTGGGAGGAAAGCATGGATCTGGAAAATAAGGGTCCAAACGACGGAACGATTGAGGCAAGCAGAAAGCTGGGGCGTTTAATCAAATGAGATGTCGTTTGGTTTAATGAAAAACAAAAAAAAAATAAAAAGAAAAGAAAGAAAACAGATCAGAACAGTGAACAAACGAAGTCTGTATACAGAAAAGCTTCGATGAAGCTTAATAGAAAGAGAGAACGAAAGAGGAGAGGGAGACGGAGTGAAGAATAGTGTTCACGGAGGGCCAACGAGCTTCTGAAGGAAGCTATGAAGAACATTGAATGTGATTGTGACAGAAAGAATCTAGAGAAGACGTAAAGCAGTCAAAGGGGAGAAGGAAGAACGAGGCCTGCACAGAGAGCATTGAAGAGGAAGGGACTGGAGGGCGGCTTCAAGACAGAGGGGACGTGGCCGCTCGAAGGCCACGGACGCCTTCTTTAAGAAGGGGAAGAAGCTACAGACAGGGGGAGTTTTTTTGGAGAGAGAGAGCTTTCGAGGAATTTCTGTAAGTATTAGATTAGGGTTCCTATTCTCGACGATTTTGATTTTCGTTCAATTTCTTTTGTAATTTGGGACTTCTGTATCTCAATTAGAAATTAGGGATTTCTTCAGATTAGGGTTTCGATTTGGGGAAAAATAAATTGGGGTTTCTGTTGTGTAAATTGAGGCTTGGAAACACAAAATCAGATTTAGGGGTTTACTATTTCTGCTGTAAAGATTCAACAATTGATGTAAAGAATTGGATTGCAATAAAGAATAAAAGCTTCTGTTTGAGGTATTTCCTTCTGTTATCAGTTTCTGCTTACAATTCCAGTTTAATTTTATTTATGGTTGGAATGTTGGTGTTTCTGTGGGAACCAGATTGAGGTCTGGGCTAGAAGGATGTCTGTTCTAGCTATGTTTACTTTCATTTCTGTATGCTTGAATGTTGACAGAGGGGGTTTTATGCTTTCTATTTAATTGTATGCTGAGCTCTGTTGAGTATGCTGTGTTGAGCAATGTTGAGTTCTGTTGAGCTTGCTATGTTGAGCCATGCTAATGCTCCTGTTGAGATTGCTTTTGTTTCCTTGGTTGCAACTGTTGTTATTGCACAAGTTATCTAGAATTGTTGTTGCATAATGAGTTGGATTTCTGGAGGGGTTAAGTCCATTGCGTCTACTGTTTTAATTATCCTTGCATGCTATCTTCCCTCTGTATGAGTCTGCTCTTGTTAATAGTATGCCCTGCTTCCATTACTGTTTATAGTTTATGTAGGTCTTTGCATAGAGTGGTTATAGTTTATGTATGTCCCCTCATTTTAGGTAGTTGTTTGTAGTCTTATTTGTTATTTCTTTATGGGAGTGGTTCCCTGTTTCTGTTGCTTGGAATGGCCTTGTTTATTGATTTGATAATGTTCATTTTCATTTCTGAGACTGTTGATTCTGCTGGCTGTTAGATTTGTTTGTAGTGTGCTGTTTAAGTATCTGCATTCCTCTTAGCAGTCCAGCAGGGCCTGTTTGGTGTCAAACAGGCTCAGACCTGTTAGGAATATGGGGGCAGGCTCTGGCCTGTGTTTTGAGGCTCCTTGAGACACTTGTTTCATAAGGTTTTAGGGTATGCCTAGGGTTCAGTTATGGGTCCATGTTCATGTTTGCATTTCAGTCCATAATGATCCGCTGAGTTTACAATATGTTGAGCTTGTGAGTAGCCCCCCTGTGCTGCTATGAATAGACTGCATCTGTTCCTCTTGTTGCATGTTATCTGAGATATATAGTATGCTGAGTTGTTCTGGAATGCATAGCTTGGTCAGTTTGTCCCCATGTTTTATCTCCAGTTCACATGTTGTTTATCCAAATCAGAAATGAATCCTTTTGCTGCCATGTTTTGTTAAAACAATTTAGGATCAGATTGCAGTTGTATCTGATTGTTTGTGCTTATGGTTCTGTGTTGATTAGCAAGTTCTAGGGCTGTTCATCAGATTTTTTCGAGTGGATGTTGCCTCTGCCTGTATGTGAATGTAGGGCTTCTGAATAAGCTTTGGCCAATGTAAAGGTGGATCTAGTTCAGGTCTCTAATGCATGTTTGTATGAATGGTTATCTTGAGTATGCTGTTTGAAGCAATGTTTGGCTCCTTGTTTTGCACAAAGTCTGTGTATGTATGTGCTGGCATTCGCTTTGATGATCATAAACAGGCTAGGTGTTATACTGCTGATTAAATGAACTGCTGAGATGTTTGCTTTTGCTGTATAGTCATCAATCTAGGCCCGTCATGTTCATGATAACTGCCTGTTGCGTTAGTCATTACTTTGTTATCCAGAATGTTTGTTTCTGGATTGTAGTTGTTCCAACAGGTCCAGTTTTGATATTGGAGTGCTTGTTGCAGTCCCCTGCGCATTATCATTGTTACAATTCTGTTTCACTGCATGTTGAGAATGTTTGATAAATTGTTGATGTTTGCATTATGTGTTGTTTTCTTTTCCTGCAAATGAACTAACCACTGGAATTCATTTACTTTGAACAGCCTGCTCCCATTCCTATTCTTGTTGATTTATGTTGTTCAGCCTGCTTGATTTTGTCAGTAGTATGCTGGTATGATGAGGAAGAATGCATGTGAAATGTTGAAATAAAATAGCAAATGCATGTAAAAGGGGCACATTTGCAATTTATCAAAATTAAAAGGACCAACCTGCAATTTTGAAGAAATTGCTT
>CANUEY010293881.1:0-17504 GCA_948099555.1 Croton setiger | reverse complement strand
TATTAGACAGTGTTATATATATTATATATATATATATATATATATATATATATATATATATATATATATATATATATATATATATATATATATGACTTGAAAATGAATGATATTGATATGTTTGATAAATTGCCTTATTTGTTATATATATGTTTTGTTTAGCACTTGCTGAGTTTTGCGACTCATATAAAACACATATTTATGTTTTCAGGTTTGTTGTTTGGGTGAAGTACTGAGACTTCACCAGTCTATTGCTCAGGTCGGTACAACTGAAGTCTAGGCCTCTCTCCCTCACATCACATGATCTGTATCGGTTGCATATAGAATTTTGATTGATGCTATTCCTGTATAGCATTACTTCTTTGGTTTGGTATGTACATATGTGTTTATTAAGTTTTGGGATAATATGGCATAGCGTTATGTAAATATAGAATGTATAAAAATGTATGTTTAATATTTGGTTTATGTTTGAGATATGTTTGGTTTATGTTTGTTATATGCTGTTTAATACTTGAATTGGAATAGGTTAACGTACGAATTTAAAAAAAAAATACATGACATGCTTTATAACGTAAGGTATAAGAGAGGATGTTACAGATAGCACCCCACCACAAAGATTGACAATGACTTGTGTGATGAATAAGAAGTATTTGGACTGAGTTACTACTGCAAGATTAATATTTTTACTGCTGCACTTATTTTTGCTTGTTTATTTTTATTCTTTAGTTTTTATTTGAAATAATCAAAGATGTTGTCAAATGTTACAACACTCGTTTGTGGCCTTAGGAGTAGAATTAGTTTGTTATTTCCTTTTTTATTTAAACACTTTGTATTTGCAATAGTAAACAATCAGAGAATAATAATCATCAAATTTTTTATTCTTCAATCTATTCTTTCATTTTCTCTTTTGGCTTTGAATGGGTCCCATCACAAACTTATTTTTAATATTCGATCACCGATAAGTCTTGAAAAATACAATTGAATAATCTGAGTTTAGAGAGAGATAACGTCCACCGAACTTTGACCGACGAGTGCACTATATTCCAGCGACAGACAGATGGAGGTACGATTTGTGGAGTACTTTTTCTCCTAAAAATGTGGAAAAAAAAACATTTTTTTAATCTTGTCTATTAATAAATTTCTATTTCAATTTACAACAACCAGCTTTTTATTTTTTTTTCCTCTCTTTTCTTTTTCTTATTTTTATTTTATTTCTTTTTGTCACTCCTTAAGTCTCATCACTATCCCAATAACAAAAAATTGAAAATTGTCAGTTTTCCAATTGTCTAATACGTGTTTACGAAACATTTTTTAAATGATCAGTGCGACAGAAAGTGAAAATCAGATTTTGAATTTAGACAATTTTATGTTTAATCCTTGTGAAAATATTCAATGTGACTGTTTTGATAAATTTCAATTTGATAATTTAAAGATTTTTTTTACCAGAAGAACTAAAATATCTCACAAAATAAAGGGAAAAAAAACTAATTTCTCTAATTCATCCAAAGTATAATTTACCCAAAGAAAAATTTCAGGGTACATGACTAATTTAGTTGACTTTTTGATTAAAAAAAAAGAACAAAAAATGCACATGAAAATATTTTAGTGCTCAAGTTTTCTATCCATTTTCTTTTTGCAACTATGACAACTCACAACACGATAAATAAGGATGGAAGTGAGTTGTTTTACAGGCATCCGCCCCATAAAAATCCATGTGGTGCGACTTGAATATTTATTAATAAAAAATATATATTTTGTTAGTTAAAAAATAAAAATATATTTAATAAGAATATACTTTTTTGAAATTAGTGATTGCCATAGTACTCTATCAAATCTTTTTTTTTTTTTTAAAAAGAGTAAATATACATTCAATTTAGCGCCTTCGCAGGCAAATTTAGGATTAAACAGGGCAGGGTTTTGCTTCACTACAATGATTATATATTTTCTTGCATGCATTAGCACAATACATAACATTTGTTTCACTTTCTTTCAATTCAACAACATGACAAATGTATTTCTTTTTTTTAATCTATTTTCATTCTTTTCGGAAGAGAGCAACTTCATATACTGCTTCTTCCATTTGAATCTTATGCAGAGACCTTCGAGTTTCAAGGTCACTTACTGCCGTTGCATAATGTGATTATAAGAAAAGCACAGAGGAATGAGGAAGGCAAAAGAGTAATTTACCTTCTCTTCACTGAATGTAATCTTCATAATAGCTGTCACTAATTACCGAAACAAACCTCTCTAGCCACGGAAGCTGATGAAGATCCTTCATCGCATCAACATATGAATCTGTACAGCGAGGAGGGGATTGGTAAGGATGATGATCGCTTAAACTGAAACCCCCGGCTAGAAATCGTTGGATCAGTGCTAGTTGCGACCTCTCTTGTTCTGAGTAAGCATCCATAAGCATGGGTAGCGAGTTAAAAGTCTCCCACGCCCATTGTTCTGATTCTTGAACAGACTGTGGGGCCAAATCATCTGAGTTGTTTTCGTCCCAGAACGCACATTGACAGGTCTGTTGTCCACCTCTGTACTCGGCACCACAAGAATAACAGAACTCATGCCCACACCTGCAAGAAGGAAGCAAGTTTTTCGTTATGAACATCAATCCAGCGGTCACAGCAACTTTTTTCACTACAAAAAACTTTATGGGCTCAACAATGAATGTAAAACAAGGAATGTAAGATGCAAATCAACATAAATCATTACAGTTGGGAGTGTCTATTATCATTTCTTTACAAGAGGACCATGTTAGGCTGTGCTAGCTGATCCCAAACCAAAATGGAAAAATAATAATTAATGAAAAAGAATGAATGAAATTGCACTTAATTTCTTTGCCGTTACTTAGGATTCAGTTATTCAGAAGACTGAACATGCAAAAAAAAAAAAAGAAAAAAAGAAAACAAAACAAAAGTGGACATACTGGAGAAGAACAGCACAGCAGATAACGATCATGCCTCACGGAGGAGAAAAGATGTAATAGGCCAATGCATTTTCGAACCTAAATGTGGAAGTAAGAAAAAAATCTTTGATGAAGAAAGAAATGTCTTTCAATCATCACCAAAATGAGGTAAGCACCTTAGAGAAGAGAAGCTCCAGACCAGGTTTGAAGAGACTTTATAACAATCCCCCTATTCATAGTATGTAGTAAGTACCCATACAACTCATACTTAGCGTCTTTGATGCACTTTTATCAACCATAATTATAAATTAATGGGATATAATTAACTCAACTAAGCCACAAGCTATTTAGGGAATAACATGGATGTAGGGGTCAGCAATCAGTTCGGTTTTTGGATTAAACATTAATTGAACCTTTAAGAATAGATTATATCATGAACCAAACAGCTGAATAATTATGATATCTAAATTGACAAAATTCCCAAGTTAACAGATTTAGAATTTGTATGTAAGAACCACCCCGAAATGGAGAAATTTAAAAGAATGAATATCTCTATATATTAGCATTTTTATCAATTTTACTGTCTATGGAAATCATAACTTCAAATATCAAAACAATAGTGTAATGGCAACCAGTTAACTTGAATTAAAAACCTGACACAGAAACCTAAAATATCAAGTTTCTCTTCCCAACTAAATCAAATTGTTTGATGAATCAAACCAATTTGACCATATTGACCAAATTAACATGATTGAATAAATCAAAACAAATAGTCACACCATCATTCCACCCACTTTAGAAACAACTCTTCAAGAAGATCAAGAGCTATTAAGTCCCGACTTCAGGCCATTTTAGGACCTCAATGAGTACTGGGATGAGATCAACGAAGTTAGCATGAACCACAAACTCCAAGGATAATTTCATATTTGATGTCTCAAGTTGGGAGCCACTAACACTATTCAGTGGTCCATATATGGGTTCTTACTTTACAAAGCCAAGTTAACTTTTCCATCTTCTTGTTGGATAAAATGTATTATAGTTGAATTTCACTCCACTTCTGCAGAGACAACTCCTAGGGTTACTAAACTTAAGTTACAGGAGAATAGCTTCTATTTTTTATGGCCAGAAATGATGACCATTATAAGAAATTAGTGGCTGCTTGTATTGTTTGCCAAAAACACATACGAGACTTGGTCACCCACTAGACTGCTCCAACAGATACCCATTCCTTACCAAATATAGGAAGACATGGCTCTAAATTTCATCATTAGGCTGCCAATGTCAAATGGACTAGATAGCATAATGCTTATTTGTGGATCACTTCTCCAAGTATGTTTATTTTATCCCCAGTGACATCCATCCATAGCAGTAAATGTTGCTGAATTATTTCCAAGGAAGTGGTTAGGCTACATGCTGAACTATCTGCTAAGTGTAGCAAAATTTTGGCTGCTGTTAGTTTACAAACTAGGGGCTGCAATTATTTGTTGGAGCTGTCGGGTCAACCTTGACCCGACCCGAAGAAACCCAAGACCGACACGCATATTAATAGGGTTTGGTCTGGTCCAGTTCTAAACCTACATTTCGAGTTTCAGGTCAATCGGGTCGGTCCAGGTTTGACCCAAATCTGGCCCGTGAACAGGCCTAGTTGTGTTACAAAGAATATTGAGAGTAAGAAATCTTTATATTTGGATGTGTCAACAAGATGTAATTCAACCTATCTAATGCTCTCTACAGCAGAGAAATTTCAGAAAGAATTTGATAGATATGATTCCAATAAAACAAGTTATCGTAGTGATTTGGAAAAGGAAATATTCCGACTTCTAAGGATTGGGATACTTGTCGGAAACTTGCTGACATGTTGAAGAGCTTCTATGAGCTTACTTTGCGCATCTTGGGTTCAAGATATGTCCCTTCTAACATGGTGTTTGGTGAGATCACTGAAATTTTATTTGAACTTAAAAGGTGGCAACAAAGCAATGAACCTAGTGTGAAAGAAATGGGTAAAAAAATGCAAGATAAATTTAACGAGTATTAGGGAGATGTGCTAAAAATGAACCACATCATATATATAGCAATAGTTCTTAATCCGAGGAATAAGTTTGAATACCTCGAGAACACATTTCAAACAATCCATGGTCTTGTAGAGGGCTCTAAATTGTTCTCGAGTGTGAAAGCTTCCTTTTTGATTTATTTAAGGAATATCAATTGACATATCAAAAAGAAGCATCACATTCAATTGATCTTTCTCAATCAAGTGGGGGTTGCGATAAATCTTGTGGTTTTGAATCAAGTGAAAAGCGAGACTTCACATACAAAAGGCAGAAGGTTAATGTTACCGGTCGTTCTAAAAAATCACAGTTGGAAGTGTATCTCGCTGAAGTCATTGAAGAAGACATGGGGGATTTTCAAGTGCTTTCATGGTGGAAAAATAACTTAGTGCGTTTTCCAGTCTTATCAAGAATGGCTAAAGATATGTTGGCTGTCCCTGTTTCTAAAGTTGCTTCGGAGAGTGCCTTTACAACATTGGGTGAGTTCTAGACTCTTTTAGGAGTTCTTTAACTCCGAAGATCGTCGAAGCATTGCTTTGTCTCCAAGATTGGTGCAAGACATCCCTATGACTATTGAAGAACTTGAAAAGTATGAGGAAGGTAATTTTCACAACTATTTTGAATGTGTTCATTACTTTTAATGCATTGCATTGTATTCTATCATGACATTACTTCTTAAATTATTGTGTAGGTATACCGTCGATGTCAAGTGGAGGAACCGGATTATCGTCTCTATCTCTTGATTGAGTATGGTTGATTTTCTTTGATCATTACTCAAGACTCTTGCTTGCTTTTATTATCAAATTATAATCTTGCTATTATCTTGTGATTTTCTCTATTTGTTTATTTTGTAGGTACGACACTTTCTCAAAACACTTAAATGACGATGGGTAGAGAGTGATGATGGAGAACTAGGAATTTTTATTTTGGAATTGACGATGTTGAATTATTGTGCTTTCATTATTTGGTGACTATGTATTATTGTTGGTACTTGAATTGTTTGTAGATATTATTTTTGATTTTGGATTGATGTATCGTTATGCTTGGATGATTTAATGACGTTGTATGTTGGTAATTGAATTGTGTTTGGAATAGTTAGTTTCTTTGGCTGATTTTGATGTTGAAAATAGGTGCCAATTCAATTGGCTTTTTATGTTGAAAATTGAATGTTTGATATATAAAACAAGTGTTACAAATTGAGTGTTAGATATATAAAACAGGTGCTAAGTGTAACCAAATTTCAGCTCCTATAAGTTTACAAAACAAGGCCTGCAATTTTTGGGGGGCTGTCGGGTCAACCTTGGCCCGACCTAAAGAAACCCGAGACCGACCCACATATTAATAGGGTTAGGTCCGATCCAGTTTTTCACCTACATTTCGGGTCGGCCTGGGATTGATCCAAACCCGCCCCATGAACAGGCCTAAGGAAGTGGTTAGGCTACATGTTGTTTCAAAGAATATGACGATTTATAGAGACCCAATTTTTTTAAGCCAATTTGGGAATAAACTATCCCATTTAAAAGGGATCCAACTGAAATTCAGTTGATCATATCATCAAAAACTAATGGTCAAACAGAGGCCCTAAAACGGAATTTGGAATCATATTTGAAAAAGTTAAAAGCCTGGTCAAAATGGTTGTATTGGGAGGATAAAAGAAATCACTCTATTTTAGGGGGTTTATGGGATACCACCACCAAGCTTACACACTTCTTTCCTGGTGAAACATAAGTTGAAGGGTTGTCACAACGACTTCAAAACAAGGATGAAATCCTTAGGCAATTGCTCTAATTTACCGAGTGCAACAACCAATGATTAAGTATGCTACTAATAAGCATGGCCAAGATGTCCAGTTCTCAATAGGCGGCAACAAGTTTTTCTGAAAGGTACAAGTCATTTCAACTCAAATGATTTTGTCAAAACATTATCAGGATGCTTTTGACAGACATTGATTCATTTGTGCAACTTGACCAACCTTTTGAGTTCGTATTTACATGCATGCTAAGCTAAGTACGAAACTTGAAGCAGAAAACTACCACTTGAGAGCAAGTACAAAGGCATGCCTTTATTTTAGTAAGATCTCTTTAATCTGTAGGAACACTTCTTGTGATTTGTGCATGCATGTGAAAAAAAAGAGCAGCCTGGTGCACAAAGGCATCCCGCGATAGGCAGGGTCCAGCGAAGGACCGCACCGGAAGGTGTATGTAGGCAGGCAGCCTTACCCTGCATTTCAGCAAGAGGCTGATTCCACAGCTTGAACATGACCTTTCGGTCACATGGCAACAACTTTACCATTGTGCAAAGACTCCCCTTCATTTGTGTATGCATGCAAATCAGCTTAAATTTAAAAATGAAAATGCTCTGGGTTGATTATTCTTTGAATTAAAAGTGAACTTTGCAGGTGGATTAATTCGAAGGGGCACGTTATTACAACTTGGAAGTAGTTCAGGTGTTGGTCTTCAGTGTGACTCATAGGAGCAAGTTAGTACTGTATTGGAAGGAAGGCATAGATTTAAAACTATACATAAACAGTGCATGATACCTAAAAGAAAACTATGAAGAATGAATCAGAATAACTAAAAAGACCAGCAATGATCTACAACCATGTCATAAACACTGTCACCATGTCAGACATGAATATGTGAAGGTTCAATACTCAAATTATAAACATCATAAGCTGTTATCAGTTTTATTTGAAAAAAAAAAAAAAATATTTTATGTACAAGCTAGCTCATCCAAAGACAATCTCTTTGGATTTCGCCTTCACCTTTTCTTGATTAATTTGAGCAATTTTCAATAGTGACCTAGCATTCCCAATCATAGACCTAGTGTTTCATATACACTGCCTCCTTCAAAAGAGGATTTACAAGCATTTAAAGACAGTCTTGTAACAATCAACATGGTGCTACCGCTATTCCATATACTTGAGCTACAGTCATATGAATCTAAAACCCATCTCCTAAACTGTATGCCCAAGAGAAAAAGGCAGTGCTCCAATCAACCTATATCATCTAGAAGAGAAAATATCAATTATGTTGGAAATTTGTTTAAAAAACATAATTCTCCATCAATTAGTGTGTGTCTTGAGGAAGTAAAGAAACTTGGATGGGAAACGTTCAATCCACTGCATATAGCAAGCCACGGAATTTTTCTAGCTCCCAAACCATGGATGCAGGAATGAAGGTTCCAAAAGGATGACAATAGAGCAGCGGAAAAGTTTACTAATATGTTTGCATGCAATTTAGGTTTCTGTAGGAATTAAGGAGTGATAGGCCTTTAATTTTAATCTGAAATGATTCAATAATATAATGTGAGTAATGTATAATAAATTTGATATTATTAATATTTTTATTATTAAGGTTGATATATATTAATCAAATTTTATTGTTGTTATAATGTTTTATAGCTGGTAAAAATTGTGATGATTTGTGTAGTTAGATTGTATAAATATCCACTTGACTATCAAGCCCTATCATAGTTCAAATGACTTTACAAATTTAGTTTAGACAAAAATACTGCCCAAAATTGGGCATTTAATCTACTATTACCAACAACATTAAAGCTTTCCAATTCCTTTTTTTTTTTTTTTAAAGTTTGCATCTTTATTGCATGCCTAGAACTAGGGATAGAACTCTTCAAAGGTTTTAGAGGATGACAACTGATAAATAGAAGTGCTTAATTGTTCCAGTTTATAAGTATGATTTCTCGACCCTTATAATTCTCTATCCTCCCCAAAATTCTCAAACATTTTCAATTTTCCCCCTTCCATAGTTAAAGAATAATAAAAAATGTCAACCAAGGCACAACACGGGAAAACATTAAATATTACAACAACTCCACCCTAATCAATAAACTTTCAAGTGTTATATAGGGTGACTTTAAAAGCAACTTGAGAAAAATAAAAGCAACTCTATATTTATTGGGAATTGGGAAAGGTTATAATGTGACAAAATGAGGTAAAAGAAGCGCAAAACCAAAGTAAATAAGGTAATACAAACATACCAGCAGGTCATATGATAACAACCTTGGGTGAGCTCAATCATCCTGCGGCATTGTTGACAACGCCTCCACCTTTTACTTTGTGCCAGACGATGCAATGTGATATCAGTAGCATCTCTCTCTTCCAATGGGAGATTCTGGAATTCTTCACAGCTCATCGAAGAATGCCAGGGAACTGCACATTCCACACAGATAAACCGTTGACAAACCGGGCACTCAATGCAACTATTATCAGATTGACTTGATGAACTTGCTCTAGCAGGTGAACACTGGTGTGGATAAAGCAGGACAGAACAATTGGGGTAGGGGCAGTAGATTCTATCAGTGTGGAGAACATCAGCTTCAGCAAGAGCTTTCTCCAGACATTCATACGATGTGAGAGGCAGAAATGATTTGCATTCAGCACTGGAGATGTAATATTTGCATCCTAACTGAGGGCATCTTATTGGTACTTGAGCTGACTGTACTTTTCCATCGACGTAGGTTCTCATACAAAGTGAACAGAATTTATGGGAACATTTCATTGCGATCATCATTGGCGATATCTTTTCTTCACAACAGATAGAACAGTTGTCACGTGATTTATTCCCATTCGCAGCGAAAGAGACAACGCCAATTGCTACCTGGGCCAAATGCAACGGCCTTTGAAGATCTAAGCTAGGGATGAGTTTCAGTACAAAGGCTTCCAGATTACTGGCCTGTTCAAGGACCCTTTGCCTCAGAGCAACCAAAAGTGGAATTTCAACTTTCTCCTCGAGTGTTATCTATCAAAATGGAACACCATTGTAGCCAGTTAGAAAAATTGAACAAGAAGATAGAGAGCATTCACATAATGACATAGCTGAAGTTAATTATATGTTCTATTTAATTCAAAATCTCCTCCAAATCATATAAATTCGTCAACAAAGATAAGAGGCCAAAAATTTATGAAAAAGATCTCTAGAGTGAAATATACACTGTTTTTTTTCTCCACCATCCAACTTAATACTATAAGAACTATAGGAAACTTCTGATAAATAAAAAAATGGATAGAAACGAATAAAAGATGATAGGGAACCCTATATGGACAATGAAAACCAAATCAGTAAAAAGGCTTATATAATTCCCAAGTTTGAAAGCAATCAAAGAAAATACGTGGGCTGAAAGAAAGCTCTCCCTCTAGCAATTAACTTTTAAAAACAGAAGAGCAGAAGGTACAATATGCAGTAAGAAATCCTATATGTATGTGTGTGCGCGTGTGTTTATATATATCACATTTGAACACACAATCATCAGTTAGTTTATGTGTGCATGTAAATGAGTCAATATCTGAGGATAACTAATAAAATTACATATTAATACTAGTGAAACTCAAATACGTTGTTTTTTTTATTACTTTTTAAAGAAGACAAAGACTAATTAGAGTATGGACTTGAGCGAAACTACATGAGCAAATTTACAAATAAAAAAATTTCAAAGTCTTCATTTGATTACACTATTTTCAGTAAGAGATAAAAACAAAATAGTAAAACTCTGTTTAGATAAGAAACTAACCTGATCATATAACATTTCAGAATCAGTGAATGCATAAACTCGATGGATATCGTGCTGTAAAGCCTCAGCCAATCCATCCAAGAGAGCCAAATAGTCAGCAACAGATTCTTCCACATGAAAATCAAGCTTCTTTTGCACCTGAATCACAGGAACATTTGCTGTTCTTTCCATTACAATACCAATTCCAGAAAATCCACAACCAGCATCATCTGCCTCGGCTATAGAGATACCTTTAAAAAACATCTTAATTGAAAATTCATCAAGACTTTCATTTTGCTCCTCCCTAACCATCTCTTCAGGTTCCTTCCATACTTCCTCATCTTCGCAACAACTCCGAAACTCTTCTTCATCTTCTTCCAGTTTCATTTCCCTGACCAAATCCACCGAATTCACATCATCAAAAGTTGCCTGATCATCCATTTTAACCACCAGTCAACTGATATTCAGACTTATCAAACTCCAACTCGTTGATCCCCAATTCTATGTTTCAGCTCTATTTCTTCCCAAATCACAAGAGAAAGGAAAGTAAATCCAAATGCAATCTTTTGGTTCCTTCCAACTTCAACGCTGAAAACCAAAAGAAACCCATTAAGGAACCGATCAAAAACTCCAGGAGAAATAGATCTTAGGAATCAAAACCCCAGAAGAGGAAAAGAAAAAGCAGATGTGATATTTTGGAGAAAAAATGTTAAAGATTAAAAATTATTATACAAAAGAAATGGCATACCATGATTGGCGGTGGTTATCAGCTCTCAATTTCAGACAGGCTGGAATTTAATCTCTGATGATTCTTCTTCGATATCTGCTTATAGCTAAAAAAAAAAAAAAAAAAAACCCTAATCTGACAAATTATTATGCTCTTTATAATTGATTTTTAATTTTTAACTTTTAGTTTCGTACTCTTTCATTCAGCAAGGGAAATAATAGTATTATTATTACAAGTAGTAATTAATTAAGAAAGATTATTCTAAAAATAATAATTAAGGAAGACAGTCAAACAGGTGGGTGGGAGAAGAAAGTCCGAAACAGTTAATGTTGTTGTTGGTCTCCCTATATTTTTATTTAATTAATAATTGAGGATAATATTTTATTCTTTGCAAAAAATATATATTTTATTCAAAATAAAATTATGTATTTCAACAGTTAAATTGTCATTTTTCTGTTAAAAAATTTCTAAATTGACTTAAATTTATATTTTTATATTTTTACAATTTTATTGCTCAATTTTACTTTAATTTAAATTTTTTTTCCAAAAATTTAACTTTCACATTCCATAATTATAAAATTAGAATATAAAAAATTTAAATTATGATAAAAAATATATTAACAAAATAAAACAAATCATAGTAAATATTTTTTTTAAGTAATAAAAATTTTAAATAGAAAATGTTAGATTGCATTAATAAATGTATATGCCAAAATAATTTTCTGATTCATATTATTATTTCATAATTTTCAATGTGTAACAAAAATAGTATGGAAAATTATTTAAGAGAAATAAGTATGGGTATAAATTAAAATAATTTTTTATTATAGATATAAATCAAAATAGTGTTTTCAATTTTGATTATATCCATTATTTTTGTTTAGATTTTTTATAATGTATGATATGAAAATTATTTAATTTATATATAATTATTTTATAATTTTTTATTAAACTAAATTAATTTCAGAATTGAAACTAATCATTCTAAATTCTCGTAAAGTTAGACGTGGTCATGAGTCGATTCGGCCCGGCCCGTCGAAAAACCGTAACCGCCAGAATCGTAACTTGAACCGGCCAGAGAACGGGCCAGTTCAAGTTCAAGAAATTAGTTTAGAATTGAAGCTAATCACTCCAAATTCTCCTACAATCATCTCTTTTGAGCATGCAAAGCTTTTAAATGTGCCATTTTTCTATTTAATTTAAAAAAAAATTAATCATTCATATACTTTCATTAGCATTGATGCTCTTTTCTTCACTCCATATATAAATTTTTAAGTTTAGAAATGTTACAAATTAAAATTTATGCATCTTTAGATTGTGCAATAAGCAATTATAATGCAATTACCAAACAAAAGAAAGTTTGTCATATAATCAAATCTCTTAAATATATATAACTTAGGTTCTATTCATGCATAATACTATAAGTAATACGATAAAATACTGTATGACACCTACATAGCCACTAAATTAACCATATAAGAACCAAGTTTTTGAAATTTAAAAACGAACATAATTTAGTTAAAATTAATTTAGATTTAAATAAAAAATTATAAAGATGAATGAAAATAATATTATGCAGACTACATAATTTGCGATGTATTATATTTTATGTTTAAAATAAAAATACTCAGAAATTCTAAATGTATTATCTATCTATCTATATATAAATATAAAGCTTGATGTCTAGTTGTCTGACGTGGCTTCCTAAACTAACAGAAATCTTTGCATTCTTTTTTCTCCTTTGTCCACAATTTTAAATCAATTAATCAAATAAAACATTAATTAATCTGCTATTCCTCCGTTTTACACGCACCATCAACCCATTCTCTCTCTAGTTCCTCTCCAACAATTGTCAATTGTCTTTCCATCAACTTTACTAATTTCGTTACTTTCACATTTTCACTATAATTTGTACTCTCCCTCTCCCTCTTCCCCTTTCCCATATACATTATGGGTTTTGTTTAACAAAAATGAATTGGAATTTCGTTATGTTTTTTTTTCTTTCAACAGTTTTAAAAAAAACAATTGAGACTGATGTTTCCATTTTTTTTTATTAGAATGAAGCTATTTGTGATTTATGATAGATTTGGGAGGTGAGTACGAGAATTAATTTACAAATGTTATTGGGGTTTTCGTAATGGTGTATTGAAATTCCAACAATAGAATTTTTTGTGTTATATGTACTTTAGACCACAGATTGATAACGATCTAAGGGAAAAATTTCTTATACAAGCTTTGATGATATTAAAGAGAAAAAGGTATGCCTTTAATCGGGATGCATTTTGAAAATTTTCATTAATGGGAAAGTGTTTGATTTTACTTCTTTGATCATTACATTTAATTAAACATTTTTTTCTTGTACTGTTATTTTCAAGTCAAGTTGAAATTGCAGACACATAATCAGAATGTGGAGCAACACTTTCAATGCATAAAGATGTTATGTTGAAGGCATGTTTATAATATATCGCTCTTCTTTTCCCGTAGGTCATTTTGCAGCCGGAGAACCTTCTCCTTGATACTTATGGGATTCTTAAAGTTTCAGATTTTGGATTGATTACAATACTGTCAAAGCAACTACATGTAATTTAGCATTAACATTATTCCTTTTACATCTATCAAGGTTAATGATTACTTATATTGTTAGTGTGTGAATCCTTAAATTTTGGTCTATATTTTGCATGCATTGTCATTTAGGGTCTAAGATATCTTTTCGTAAAGAAAATTTCGAGACGGACAACTTTTAAAAATGTGATAATGGACAAAGGCCCACAAAGTTTATAGCTCAAATTCCTTTGTGTAGGGTAGAGGTGGCCACGGTTCAGGCCAGGCCGGTTCCGGGCCTCGGCTCGCCGGGCCACGGTTCATGGTCCCTCAAACCGTAACCGGCCTGCCGAACCGGCGGTTCGACGGACTGGCGGTTAACCGGCGGTTAAATTTCGGGCTAAAAAACTGGCAGTTTAAGGCGGTTAAACCAGCGGTTCATGGCGGTTAACTGGCGGTTCGATTCACAAAACCTGCTGGTTCATTCACGGTTCAATGGCTTATAAGGTTACGGTTCAGAAATTTTTTGAACCTGAACCGGCGGTTCAGGTTCAGTTAACGGCGGTTACGGGCTCGGACGGTTATGGGCCGGTTCAATGCCGGGCCGGTTCAGCCGGGCCAGCCGGGCCGAACCGGCCCATGGCCACCACTAATGTTGGGGGTCAAATCGGCAAATTATTTTTGCTAGTGCCCTGAAATCCACTTTTCAGGACTACAAACGGTTGTTCCGAACTGTAAATCATTTTCATTTGGTCTCGTGGGTATATCATCATGGTACTTGAAATGTCTCAAAAATTATATTGATAATTGATATAGGGTCAAAAAAGTATGGAAAGTTACGGAACGGAGCGGAGAAGTCATTGGAACAGAAAAATCAAAAAGAGGTAGTGTCTACGTGCAACCTTGCGTAATGTCAATATGCAGGTGTGAGCGACAACTATGCACAGGCGTGTGCGGCGTTCCTGCGGGGGTGTGCGCCGTGTTTAGTGGTTATTTTCGCTTACTGTTCCTCCCTTTTTCACTCATTCCAAGACACCAATCATTTTCAATCATTAATAATCATTACTATCAAGCTCTATTAGCAATTTTAGCAAGACTCTAGCTTCTAGGCAATTTCCTAAGAATTTTTGGAGATTTTACAGTAAGCCAAAATCTTGAAGCTTTGAAAGCAGCTAAAGATTAAACCAGGTTTGATTTTAAATTTTCCTTTGTCATTTTATTCATCTACATTCTCTTCCAACACTAAGTGCCTGTTGCTAAGCAATCAACAAATCACATTTTGGCTACAAATAGTCCAGCAGTCTTTTTAAGCCGTCGAAGGTGCAAAATACACACTCACACACTCATGCATAAACATACTTGTACTTGTCATTAAATCTTTTTTTGAACTATATCGATCTTGATTTCCAATCAAAATGGAATATGTAGGCATATTCGGGTCATAATTCCAGATAGTAGGCCCAAAAACAAAAAAATCTTTATTTTGGTTTCTTTTTCTACTTTTTTTCTTCTTCTTTGGTTTGATTTAATCATTTGATTAATTGACTTGCATAATGAATTAACTGTAACAACCTATACCCTATATGCGTCATTAAACATGTCATTTTTTTAATACATATAACATACTATATATCGTCTTGGCTACAACCCCTATACCAGATATAACAAGCCACAATTATAATTTTAGAAATTATACACCTATATACAAGTAATAATAACTACCATGCATATGACATGCCATAAATTATTCACTATAACTTTTAGACCAACTATTACATGCCTTATTAATAATTTACATATTATATAACATAAATCTATGTGACATATTAAATGAATGATACAAATGCAATGAGGAGAGAGATCCTAGGTTTTAGTTGACCGACTTGAGCAGAAAGGAGGTGGAACTGATGCCGTCAGTTTCCAAACAAAAAACCTAAAATCATAGGATTATAATTTAATGAGTTGTATACTCAGTAAGTATAAACTAAAACAATATAAAAACAAGATAATAAATCACAATTCAAAATCATACACCAAACTTGTCAATGATAGACTTATTTCATGGGATCCATTTACCTTGCAAGCTGTAATCGACTTAACCAATAATTCCAAATAAATCCATAACAAAAAATACCAATAGCTGGCCATTAGCAAATTCTATATATATATGATCGAATATTTATCGATTTCGAATGAAATCAATTCCATATAACTGTCAAAACATAGCAATATGCGAATGCAGATGACATGTAATTCTAGTTAATTTCGTTGTGATCCATCGGCCAACTATTGTCCCTGTTTCACATAACAAGTATCCATAGCTGGCCAGTAACATATAGACCTGAATAATTCATAGGTCGTTCATATCCATATATTGATCCGTAGATCCATCTGTAGCATATAATGATCCGAAGATCCATCTGTAATATATAGTGATCCAAAGATCCATCTGTAGCATAAATTGACCCGAAGGTCCATTCGTCAATTCATATAGAAACCCGTAGGTTTCTTTCGTGAAATTTGCAAATACTGGACACGATGATCGCAACGACCTTAATTAAGTCCTATAAGAATGCACTGACATGATAGATATCCATTTATCATAATATTTCATATAATCCAATGAACGGACTTTAGTATTGGTCCAAACAATATATATATCCAATAGCAAATCTTAACAAGTTAACTGGCCGGATTTCAGTACTGACTCAATGACCAAATCACAAAATATTCAATATCCAATGAATTCAAATGATCGAGCTTCATTACTGGTCCAACAGTTCAATAATCATATATTCAAAGCAAATAAGTCAATAGATCAGGCTTTAAAACCAGTCCAAACAGTTCAATAATTATATATTATCAATATTGCATAATTTAAGTGATTGGGCTTTAGTACTGGTCCAAACAGTTGAATTTCAATATAACTCGTCATTTCACAAATATCACAATTCACAAACAAAATCAGTAAGTTTACACCTACCTCAAAACTGTGAACTAGGTTGAGTCTCGGGTTGTTTACCCTGTCCCCCTCTAACACTCGATGCTCCTATATTACATAACATAGCGAATATTCAAATTATCATATAAACAATAAAAAATGATGTGATGCATGATTAAACATTTGTTCCTTATTAATTAATTTGATTTCAGAACAAATTAATCTTATTCCTTTGAATTTTAACTTAAAACATATTTTTTCTATATTAAAAACACTTAAAAATACCATTTAAATAAATTCCCAAACTCAATTTATTATCCAATTACTCCAAACAATAAAAATAAATTCAATTTAAACCAAAAAAGACTCAATTGAACAGTTTTTTAAAGTTTTTAGGGCTTAATTGAAGTCTGGCAGCAAGTTCTGGGGTCAAAATATAGTTTTCAGAACTTAATTTAGGCGGAGGGACTAAATTGCAAACATTTTAAACTTCCCAGGGGCATAATTGAAATGCGGTAGTAAGTTTAGGGGTCAAAATATAATTTTCTAAATTCAATTTGGGCGAAAGTACCCAATTGTAACGCCCCTAACCTAAAACTTACGTCATTCGACGTCATTTTCCTCATTTTATGCATTTCATTTAAACGTATCCGAAAAATAATGTGCTATATGACATTAATACGATATAATTTGAATGAGAAATAATTTTAAATGAGATATAAGAATAAATTAATAGAGGTTTTAAGTTCGGTTGCCATCGAAAAGTAAAAATGGCGACGATTAGGGTTTTCGGTTCGCGCGATCGAAAATTATCGAAAACGCGCTTTAATT